>JAQMYG010000006.1:22969513-22983284 GCA_030014215.1 Clariallabes teugelsi
ACATACCATTCATATATATACACACACACACAATTGTGGGAAATCCCAGGAGGGGGTCTGCACAGGAACCTGTCTACTCAGTTAGGTACAGCATAATCATCTTGTCGTAATCATCACCTGACCAGCTTCAGAAGAATGATTTTTGTTTGTTAAGCCAGACAGTGACCTGTGAATCATTCAAGCATAAAACACCTTAAAACGTCTAACTTGAAGCATGAACCAATGAGAAAGCAATGCAGATGATGACAGATGATCAGGCCAGTGACTGGTATACTGCTGATGCTGAATGGTTGGAACAGACAAGAGAGGAAATGAGGTTACAGCTAAAGGTGTTACATAAACAATCAATTTTTACATCATATCTTTAGGCACTTTGCAGCCTGTTGCAGTAAAACATGAGTTCCTGTTTCTTCCAATCTACAACATTTAGTAGCAGTAATTTTTCAAACAAAGTCTAGTTTCTGCATCCTCCGTCATGTCTTAATTATGGTGGTAAAAATCAATTATATCAATCAAATAAATTACAAATCAAAGAAATCAAATACCAAATATTGCTTTTAATTTCACTTGTCTTGATTATGGCAATTCATATACAGTATCTATGTTGTTGTATTTTCACAAAAATAATATTGCATCAATATGCTAAAAGCCACCTGAAGGAAGCTGGTTTATTTATAAATGCACAGGAAAAACAGTAGCAGATGTCATAAAAGAAAAATGTATAATCAAAATACCTTTGACCAAGAAATCATAAGACTAAAGCAAATACAATTGATGAACAAATAAAGACTATGGGGGGAAATGGCATTTAAGAATAGTAAGATTTGTGTGGTTCAATAAAGGTTTTTCTGTTGCCTATGCTTGCTCAAAAATTCTAACTCAAAACATCAAACTCAAAAATTTAGTATCAGACAGACATAGGCCTACTGCCAGACAGACATACTGTAACAAGCTCAGGGAGAATAAATAAACAAACGTCAAAGAAAAAACAAAAAAATCTAAGAAAAACCATGAACAGAGTCAAACAATTCAGTCATAATGCATAACACTAGGAGTGAGACATCGACCAAGTCTGAGCTATTTATAGGAAGTGTGCTAATTGGAAACAGGTGGCTGTGATTATAGAAGTCTGGGGAGTTCGAATGAGATAGTGGATTATGTGATTTGGCTTGTAGATCATTGTTTTGCTGTGGATTCTGGGATATTGAGTAAATAGCAGAGATTTGTTTCATTAGTGTGGTTAGAGCTTGTATTATTTTGATTGTTTTGTTATTGATTTTTGTTCCATTTCTGGCAGAAACAACAAAAGGAACAACAACAACAATATCTTAGGAAGTAACAAATATTTTATTATATTTTTATTATTTTAATAATTTATGTTCATTATAAGATAGTTTGGGAAACAAACATAGCCTTATTACAGCAATTTCTAGACTTAAAAAAATAAGTTTCAAGTTCATAATTATTTATTCTTTTGACAGGTAAAATAATATTAATTATAAGTAAAATGGCTTGAAACATTCTATGTGATGGTATACGTTTTTAATTATAATAATAATAATAATTATGATTAGTAGTAGTAGTAGTAGTAGTAGTAGTAGTTGTAGCATTTATTTATTTATTTTCCACATTGTAGAACAATACTGAAATGGCAAAAATATGAAATAATGCATTTCTACTTATTTAATTAAGTAAAACAAATAATAAAAGCCCATAATTACTTTAAAACATGAAAGTCAGTTTATGCGGGAAACTGCAAGAACTTCCAGGAACAGTATCTTCAAGTGCAGTTACAAAATATTTAAACTCTACAATGAAACTGGCTTTCAGGAAGAGAACAAGACATGCTGCTGAGCATGAATTCATTAAGACTTACTGGCCTCAGAAATTGCCAATTAACAGCACCTCAGATTAGAGTTCACATGAATGCTTCACAGAGCCCAGCTCAAGCAACACACATTAATTATTTCAGTTTCAGTGGATGCCTTCAGTATAGTTGTACAGGTTTGAAAAGAAAATAAAGAAAGACCATTGAATTATGCCATATATGTATATGTATACAGTACAAAAATTATGTAAAAGCCACCATACTAGCTTTAATAGAAATTTTCATGGTAGTAAAATACAAATATATGTTTATCATGTCTGCATTATTATGTATTATGTAAATCATTCAATATTTTCAAATATAGTTACAAAATAATAAATAATATTATAGAAGAATATTTGCAAACAAATAAGAAAAAAACGTTCAAACAACTGGGTTTTGCTTTTTTTTTTTTTTTCATCTGAAAACTGGTCTATTATGTAATATGTTGCTTTCATTACAGGCATTATGTATCATATAAGCGAGCAACAGCCAAAGTCCTAAGTAGAGCTGTGGGTGGTTCTGCAGGATGCTCAATAAAACTTAGTATCTAATTTGCTTATAAAACGGCACACATTGTACCTGAGACTAAAGGGTTCCACAAAGGGTTGCCATGCCAAATGCTGACTTTGTTTCATTAGTTACTGTTTACTGGGCTTTATATTTTTTTTTTGTTTTTTTATTATTATTATTTATTTATGAGACATTCCTTGTTTTACAGCATTTATTTATGTCCTTTGTACAGTATATAAAGTACAACCCTGGTTTGACTTGAATGACCCTTGCACACACACGCATGCACACACACACACACACACACACACACACACACACACACCAAAATATTGTGTAAAGGGTGGAAATTGCCTGATCACAACTGGGTTATTTTGTTTCTGTCTATAGCCGCTGCTATACAATAAGCTGTGATTTATTAAATTATAGGGTGTGGGGGTTTTTTTGCTTTTTTTTTTTACATTTTGAGCAGGTAAATATAGATGTTGCAGTTGTTACACTTTTGACCTTTTATAAACATGGTTATAGTGCACATTCTGCATAGTAATTGATGCTCATAAAAGGTATATACTGTACAATGATTTGTGCTGTATGCATGTTACTTTAGCACTTGCAGCATGCAGCACGGATGATTGTACAGTATATACCTTTTAGGAACACCAATTACTGTGCAATATGCATGCAGAGCTATAATCATGTTTATAACAAGTTGCACAACAGCATTTCTGTATTTACCTGGCCAAAATGTAAAAAAAAAAAAAAAAAAAAAACATCATATAAAATGACACAGTAAACTGCTATAGTATAACAGAAATAAAACAATGCATAATCAGCACACCACACCGTTGCATGGCCAGTCTTTTATTTTTTCATTCTTTATCTGTGATGAATAACAAAATAATATACTGGAAGGTTAAGAAGTAAGTCAGACGTACACTTCAGTAGTCAGCAAGTATTTGCAAAAATGGATGTGCTGTATGCATAAAACATACTACAACTGCAGAAAACCATTGCACTAGAGACCAGAAGGTTGTAAGTTTGAGTCCCAATGCTACCAATGTTGACAAAGGCCTGTAAGATATATCTAACACAATTAATTCTTGGCACTCCACATTTATAGAATTTAAAGAATTAATTTATGGGGGGGGGGGGGGTATGTTTTTTCAATTTTAATACGAAACTGCTTTGGATGTATTGCCTACTGTCTATCAGCATGGAAAACATGATCCTGCATTTTGTGTAACAAAAGTTTAGTTTTACATGAATAAAGCCTTTCCAAAACATCTCAGTTTCTCCTTTCACACTTTCACTTCCTTTCGTTACTTTCTCTTGGGTGTGTACAGTAAGTTTACTATAAGTATACACATCAACTTTTGGTAGCATCTTTCCTGGTTGTATTTAGACTTAGAATGTTCCCTCTCATTTCAAAACACACCTGCGCATTGTTTCACATACGTATTGCATTGCATTGTATATAAAATAGCATAAATTTCTGCGGTTTTAAGTCTTTTTGGTGTAAAAAAAAGTTTTCTTAGTTGTCCGTTTTCCAATCATGGACACTTTGGTTGTGGATGTGTCTGGGGGTATGAGGTGAAAGTCTCACCCCTGTCGGCATGGCTACTCAAGGCCTTGTGTGTTTCCAGGCAGGACAGCTGTGATCTAAATATAAAGGGCCATGGCCTATCTTCAGGAAAGAGCTAGCGTGTGTGGGTGGATGTGCACGTGTCTTTGAGTGTGTGTGTGTGTGTGTGTGTGTGTGTGTGTGTGTGTGTGTGTGTGTGTGTGTGTGTGAGAGTGAGTGAGTGAGTGAGTGTGACCAAAATGCACAGGTCTCACTATTTGGCCATAAATTCTCTGCATTGCAAAATGATTATTATTTACAAATTAGCCACCGAACTAGATGCTCAAATTTTGTTGATATTGTTAAATTTTGTATATAAATTTTTATCTAAATAATATAACATTAATGTGTCCATCTGACTCAGAGTTTCTTACTCTTACTCTTAGTTTCTAAGTCCGGATATTTACAAAGAAAAATTATAGGTTCCAAACAATTTCAAAATGTCAAAAAAAGAAAAAATATGTAGTTTACTACTTAAATATTTAACCAATAATTTATATTGAAATAATTGTATTAGTTTTCTTGAAATTAATGCAAAATAAATTAAAAACCTTTCACTCACTCATCTTCTATACCGCTTTATCCTGTATTCAGGGTCGCGGGGACCTGGAGCCTATCCCAGGAGTCTTAGGGCACGAGGCGGGTTACACCCTGGACAGGGTGCCAATCCATCGCAGGGCACACACACATACGCACACACTACGGGCAATTTGGGAATGCCGATTAGTCTAACCTGCATATCTTTGAAACCGGAGTAACCCACCAAGCATGGGGAGAACATGCAAACTCCATGCACACAGAGACGGTATTCGAATCTGTGTGAATCAAACCCAGACCCTGGAGGTGAAAGGCAATAGTGCTAACACAACTAAGACACCAGCAAAGCACCCCCACACCTTCACACCACCTCCATGCTTTACAGTGGGAACCTCACATTCAAGAACACCCCAGAGAACAACTCTCCATTCCTAACAAAGCAAAACAAAAAACAAAAAATCTCAAATTTGGACTTATCAGACCAAAGAACAGTTTTCCACTAATTTACTGTCCATTCCTTGTGTTTCTTGGCCCAAGAAAGTTCTGTTTGTTGCTGCTCTTCTGCTTGTTGTTCTATTATAGGACCAGGTAGGTTAGGACAGCTTTTTTCCTTGAATAAATGAAATCATCATTTAAAAACTGTATTTTGTATTTACTTAAGTTGTATTTGTGTTATATTAAATTATTTTGATGGTATCAATCATTTAAGTGTGACAAATATGCACAAAAAAAATACACCTGTGTCCTGTGCTAGGGTATCGTGTGTGCCTTTTAGATGTCCATGCAGAAAAAGTAACACAGAAATGATATCAGTCACACCTAGATAATTTTTCTCACTCCAAATTTGGACTCTTTCTCAGTTGAATTTAAAGAATTTTAATTTTATTCATGGTTGAGGATGTAATCTTGCTTCCAGTCCTTTATGCATGGAATTTGCATATGAGTAAAACCATTAGAGTTTACTATAGCTATTTTTACATTTATTTAAAAATGTAATTTATTATTATTATTATTATTGTTGTTGTTGTTGTTAGTTGTTGCAATTAAACATTAAATATTTTTAATGTCAGCAAAAATGCTTAATATCATTGAGTTTATTCATTTACAGTCAATAATGTTATGTACACTGTTATGGTTTACAGATTCTTTTTGATTTTAATTAATTTAAATTATTATTTTTTTTTTTCAAATTTAATGTTAAACTGTTCAAAATAATTAGAAGTGGTAGGCTGTCAGAATGAGAGAATGAAAGAATTTATCAAAGCTGAAGTTGTCAAATCAAATGGGGTCTGTAATTAGTTAATTATTGGTTCTGAGTTGGAAAATGAAGAAATGTTGGATGGCACATGCCATAGAGTTGACTTAAGAAATACTGTAATGTTGATTTGTCACTTTCAGACAAACATAGAAAATGTTTTTTTCTTGTGTCACTTTGTCTCTAGCTTGTGTGTACGTAGGGTTAAGCGATTCTCTGGATGCCGTTCTGTAGAAACAATTAAAGTGTTTCAGAAAGGTGTTTTTTAAAGGATTCCAAATAGAATTAACAGTGTAAATTGGAAGCTTTCAAAAAGGTTTTGGAAAATTGAACACATCTTGAGATGAAGGTGGACGTTGTGGATGTTTGAGTACGAAAGCAGGTGGAAGTTTGGGTTTATTTGAAAGTATGTGCTTGACGTCGACTTGTGTCTCATCGTGTGTGATCTTGGCAGGGAGGTGTGTTGTGTGTAAACAGCATCTCTGCTGTCACATAGCCTCCAGCCACAGCTGGTTCCTTCTATTGTTCAGGACAGGAGGGGAGAACGTCACTACCTGCCGTGTGACATCTCTCCTGGGGTGACACGGCTCGAAAGTGTACTCATTCACACACTTCTCAGCTTCAAACATCCACCCTGATTAGCATAACTTTCAGCTGTATACCAGTGATACACCTGCCATAGCAACTATGCATACAAATACAAAGTGTAGTGTCTGGAACAACGTACGCAAGTCTTTGATATGCATCTACTGTACTATACTGTACATGTGTACGATCACGTCTCGGGAACTTCAGCTAATATTATAAGGGGTTTTGGGGGGGACCTTTTATTAATACACTAAAGCAATTCATCTATTAGTCTGATTAAAAAAAATATTCTATCCAATTTACTCAAATTCTGTGTAGCAACATAAAACCAGTCACAGGACAAAAGTTTATTTTCACACATGCTTTGTCCAGAAATATATCTACAATAAGGTTTTGTACCTTTTGTTCATTCATTTTTCATTAAAAACATACATTTTCTTGGCGCACACAATAAATATTCGATCACTTTTTGTGTTTTAAATCAAATATTAATGAATACAAAAGAATAATAAAATGTCTCTGTTTCAGAGTCAACCTGAATAAGTAGGGAATTTTTGTCACGTACTGTTGGATGTTGGACTGTGGGTGAGGCATAGGCGCAGAGGGGGTTAAGGTGTTAAACAAAAAGAGTCTTTATTAATAATTTAAACAAACAAAAAACATGAACTGAGGAAGTTGCAGTTGCAACTGGCAGGAACTTGGAGCATATCAAACCAGAACTAATAAAACACTTAGACATCAGACAAGGGATGGCACGAATAATGTACAATACGGACATGGGGATACAAACAGGACGCGACAAGACATACTAAACAGACTAACGGGCTAAACACTAGGGACTATACATGCAAGGGATAGACACACATAAGACAGGCTTGGCGAGGCCTACTAGCTGTGCGGCACATTAGCTGCTAAGCTAACTAGTAACCAATCAGACTAATGGCCATACAGGCGAGTAGCCTGAGAGTACCGGTATTTATTATAACTCTAATGAGCATCCTCAGTTCAGATGATCAATCCTCATCACCTGACTGAGGTGCCTTCTGGGAAACCGGGTCTATAAACAAAAACTACAAAACTAAAACACTGCCCTCTAGTGGGCAACCCTCACAATTTTACACACTCTTAGATAAAGATGTTTTGATTCGTTCATTAAGGATGTGTTTTCCTAAAACAAAAAATTATTAATTTGGGGTGATTAAAATATGCGTAAATTGCAGCATATGGAAAACCTACTATATCATCCTACTTTGTCATTTTCATAATCCATGTTGTGCGACATCAGACACCAGGAACCATTTTAAATCTAACCACTTCTAGCTACTAACTACCCTGTAATTGCTGATCAAAAGTTGGTTCTTCAAGGTCTTTCATTAACTTTAGGCCCAGTATGAATCTGAAATGAGAACACATACTGTTTTTAATCATTACATTATCGGAAAAAAAAATTAGATACATTTCTATATTATATAGAAGCAATATTACACAAGGGGGTGTGTTGTTGTACTGAATATCAGCACTGAGTGCCAAAGATATTTCACACTACAGCACGACCTTGAATGTGATATTGCTTTTATACAACAGTTCCACAAACACCATTCATTTTTAACAGATTAAGATTTTTTTGGTTTATTTAACCAGTTATTCTTCTACGCCAACACAAATCCCTCCACAACTGGTGCATCTAACTAACCAGAGGTTAAGGGGTAACACATACCTGTACATCTCCTGAGATATTTTTTTTCCCCACTTACTGCTCACAGAACAATATAAAATGTCATTACAAGAGAAAGAAATGTAAATCTAGACCAGTCAATAAGTCCTGGCAAGTGAAAGAAGAATATAGAGGTAATTAAAGCCCACAGCTAACGTCTATAATTTGGGGAACTGTAAATGGAATTTTTACAATGTGTCTAACCTTAATAGTTTTCTGAAACTAATAACAATATAAAACATTCAAATCAAATTTAGTTCTACTGCCATCCCTTATGCCTGATGGGGGAAAAAATCTGACATGTCAGTCTGTCTCTTTTTGCTATGTTGAACCTTGGGACAGAACATGGCTGTTAGGGTTTATTAATGGAAACATCATTTATCATGGGCTCAGATTTTTCCCTACACTCTGAATTTGGCAGTAGGAAACACTCTGGGTCTTGTTACAGACTGACATCTTTACCTGGCGCTTGCTTTGATGGTCAGGAATGACCTTTGGCTTGAAGCTGAATGTTTCGGCTTCTCAGTTTCCTTGTGTGTACTGGATGAAGGTGAGTTTTTTTCTATAGTAACTGTACCACTTTTGCTTATAGGTTGTATAAGTATATAGGGATGATCAATGCATGCTGTTATAAAAGCATGTTCCAAACTAAGATGGTGTGATGTGAAAGAGAGTTATGTTTCCCACACATAATGTTGTGGGAAACATAACTCTTATCCTCTGATATTTTATTGTGCTGATACCACTAACACTTTTTATTTATTAAAGAATGACATACTTTTTATACACACTTTTAATAGCCAAAATATTGGCCCACTCGCTTTCTCTTTTAAAGTGAATAAAACTTGTGATATTAATAAAGCATGAACTCACAGTCCCAAAAACTTTCCCATGTCAGAAGAATTAAAGTTACACCTCATATACGCAGAACTGACATGTGCAGTACAGTATGACAACACATACTGTACACAGAGCCTATGTAGTCTTAATGAAATGTAATCATAACATATCTACAGATAAATCTACAGATGCTTTTTGCAGGGGTGTTTATGCAAAACAACAGCCTCGTAATTGTAATTAGAACTAAGCGTGAACTAGATCTATTCAGTAAATCGAAACACGCTGTCCTTATTTGTTTGTGTCAAATGTGAGTTTCTTATGTAATCTGGTTAATGTGAACGCCAGATCAGGATGTTTTTTTTTAATGCTCTGAATTGATAAGGTCATGACCAGATCTTGGAATTCAATAGGGCTATGAAAAGGTGAGGGGAAAAATACTTCTGAAACATGCTGGGTTTTAACAGCTAATAATCACTGTGGTAAAATTCACAGATTGTTTTCAGTAATTATTTTTAAAACACAGAATTTTACTACTTGACATGAATTTTCAGAGCAGTTTCAAATGCAACGCTTGTGTTCTCAGGAGAAGCGATGAAATATTCGACTCCAGGTCAAAGGTCATACGAGACCACAAAGATGTCAGTCCATAACCAGACCCCGACTGTTTCATTTTAACAAGCAAGAAATGGTTTGCAATCAGGCAGCGTAACCACCTCAGCCTTGGAAAATGGAAAAAGCAGACGTCCTGAAAAACATATGGAAAATAATAACGTGATCCCAGCCAGAGAGCGCCTCCCGCATTCATTAAGGTCCGTTCTGATCCAAGCCTCTTCTCTGGCTGGTCGCTTAACTGTTTTGTCGTTAACTTAGGTTCGGCAGCTCGTATCAAGTGACACGGAAGATGGAGTCGGTGGAAAGACTGCGAGCTGAGGTCATTCAATACAAAGGCGAGAAGTGCGGACAAGAGGAGGAGCGATACACTACTGACAGGCCATTTCTTCACAGTGTTTTTATCCGGTGTGTGTGTGTGTGTGTGAGTGTGTGAGGAATTCTCAGGGCAGGAATAACTTCACACCAGATCCTGGCTCTCTGCTGAGCCTTCCCTTCTTTCCCAGGTTCCTCTCGGTGCTTTTTATAAATGCTGTCTTTACTTCCTAAATGCACCGCAGACCGCATGGGAAATTCCTCCTCTCCTTCCTCCAGACGACCGTCAGACCAGGTCCAGTAAATAAATGTCAGTTCCTTTCTCTCCATCTTTTTTTTTTTTTTTTTTTACTAGCACACACACATACTGTACATGCAGACAATCAGAAGTGTGCATACATAGTATTGTAAAATACACATCGCACGAACAGTTCACACACACTGCATCCTGTTCACACGATTAGGAATATATTGACTTTACATAACATGACTAAACATAGCCAAATATGAATGAATAAATTATTTGGAATGAACAGACAATGTGTTATGAATATAAATACGTAAGGATAAACGAAAATGTTATTTGTTTCAAAATACTTAACTCTGCTAAAATATCAATGGGTAGCAATACGGTTGTGGTATTCACTGTAAAGTTTTGCTTTTTTTTCTGTCTTCTTAGAATTTGTATGAAAATGGGAAATGATTCCTTTCTCCAGAAGCCCTAGGTTTTTCCCCCAGAGTTTCAAGGACACAGTGATTAGGGTTCATGTCTAACTGAAAGGAAAACTGCCAATGTAGCTTACTTCCAGTATTTGGAGCGCTATAGTGTTACCAAAAGTGATATTGTGTTGTAGCTCTAATATGCTAAGTACATCAAAAAAATCATGACTCACTTCCGAATATTAGTTTTGTGGAAAAAACAATATAAAACTTATGCGATGTATGAATAGTGATGAGTCTGTAATTTGCGGTAAGCCAGGTGTGTTGGGGTTTACCCTCATTTCCTTACATGACTCAAAAAAATTGGATCAAAATATTTCTTCATAAGCATGGTGTGATGAATATTCAGTATGACACAAGTGCAAAATATATGCAATAAATGTACAGCACAGTAAATAGTAAGGACAGTGCAGAGTGAGTGAGTGAGTGAGTGAGTGAGTGATTCAGTGCAAGCAATGTCTTCAATAACTGATCTGTTCATTAGCGTAAACAGCGCGGTGTGTTTAGCTGGTGTTGCGGTTTAGTTAAGTGTTTAAAAGTTAGGGTCAGAGTTCGGGTTTAGGTATTTAATTGATTTGTCCACTATTTGTTTCACGTGTATATAGTTAATGCATTGGATTAATGGATGGATGGATGGATGGATGGATAGTTAATGCATTGTGGCAAACAATTTATCCTGGTCATTATTATGATCAGTGGTAATAAAGTTTCTTTAAGCACAGGCACAACAGCACAATAATGTTGCCACACCAATGTTTACTGTATTTGACAATGTGCATTTGCAGGGCCTTTATGATGTATTAAATATTGTGCTAAGTGACTTAAAATATAATGAACTGAAAATCATTTTGTTAAAATAAAAAAGTCAAGTCAAGTAAGATTTTTTGATTCTAGAAAGATTATTGAATAAAGATTATTGGATAAAGCGATTGCTGAAAATGAGCAGATTAATTCACTCTCACAAATGTGAATGTAAATGATTAAACTATAACAATATTGATTAATAAAGATAAAACAGTCACAGTATTCACATGCTCAGTAATGAAATAAGCAATTAAGTGCTTAATATTGGCTGATTAATTAATGCATTAAATACCACCCTGTTTAATATACATGCCGATGCCGGAGTGGCTGATCTGATCTGGTGGCCAGGGGGTCGGAAACAAAATACTTTACTTTGATGATCATTACATCAGTTAACCTGCCCCAAAAACTAACATTTAACATTCTTACCAGTACATTTGTGCAATATTCTTTCTTTTCATTTACACTACATTTCAAGTGCAATATCGGTATATTAATTATTTTTAGTGCAATATGAAACTTACTGTATGCTATATTTAATTCTATTTTTACTTCTATTTATTGTTATTTTTCTTAAAATTTTTATTACTTTAATTTTATTTTTTTCCTTGTCTAATCAAATTTTTTCCTTTCTTCCCGGTAAATTCATTAAAGCAACTGTATAACCAAGACAAAGCAATTTCCCTCTGGGATTAATAAAGTTGAATCTTCTACAACAGTGACACTTTTTTTTCTCTTGATGGCAATAAATCAGTGGAAGTTTGAGTAGGGAGAGGTGAGAATAGGCTGAAAAGGCCAGGGGGAAGAAAATATAAAGTGACTAAATGTGCAAGACCAACAGATATTTAATCTCAAATAAAAAATATATATATCTATTTAAACAGAAATCTAATAAACACACAGCGACAGGTGACTCAAGGTAAATATCGAGATGAGACTGGTACAGAGAATTATTATGATTATCGTCACATTGCAAACATGTCTGTCGCAATTTGCAAACCAAATGTTAATTTGAAGAAACAACACACATCAATGTAGTGAACTTTAACGG
Organism: Clariallabes teugelsi; assembly: GCA_030014215.1. Taxonomy (NCBI): domain Eukaryota; kingdom Metazoa; phylum Chordata; class Actinopteri; order Siluriformes; family Clariidae; genus Clariallabes; species Clariallabes teugelsi. Next base: position 22,981,948 of record JAQMYG010000006.1, read on the forward strand.
CAAATAAAATGTAATTAAAAAGACTTTACCTTCCTTCATTAAATGATTTTTTAGTGTCTGAGCTGCAAATATTCTCCATGAGGAGGCCGGACTGTTAACAGGACCAGTAGAAAGAATATAGCCAGAAAATAAAATGTATAAATTCAGGTAAATGCAGATTACTAAGTAAAACACATGTACAAACAGAGCACAATTGATGATATTTACATTGTAGAAATTTCAAAGAGCAACATATCAATGTAAGAACATCAAAGTAAGATCCTAAATTGGATGAAGAAAAAAATTTATATTTAAATGGACAGGTAAATAAATAAATGAACATTTAAATACATTTTTGACTTAATAAACTCAGTATGCTGTACTGTATGTTAAAATGGGTTAAACTTTTAATGGTAATCTGTTTGAATGAAATGACAGTGCTTATAAACTTCTGAACTTTTCAAAGTTATTCACTACTGACGAGTCTGATGCTACGAGAAGAAAAAAAGAAAGAATACAGAAGGGACAGTGAAAATTAGTGGGACAACAGCAGCCCAGGAGAAGATCCCTGAGCCACAAGCAAATGTTTTTTTATTGATAAAGTGACTAAAAAGCCTGATTACCTTATTTATTATCACTTATAAGATCTAGACATATTTTATAGTTATCATTCTCAACAGCCACCAAAATATACCTACAGTATTAGCCAACGTCTTACTGACAAGAGTGAAAATCCATATAGTAATTACATAATTTCATATAGTAAGAAAAAAAGCACTGTTATGTGTGGATTTTTCACCTGTGGCATGTGGAAGGCCTTTTATTAATGAAGGAATTTCAAATCAGAGCAAATCGGTTCCCCAGTTCAACTTTCTCGAAGAAATCAGCAAACATTTGATGACAAAGTTACTGTTGGCACATTGACTGCTAAGCCGTCTACCCCAGCATCCTTGTGAGAAAGTCCTCTGGAGGGTAAGTACATCAAGACAGGAAGTGAGATACCACTTAGAGAGGAAGAGGATAAAGATGGAAAACTGGAGAGCAGGATGTGTCCTCGTTTGTGTTCATCTCATCCTCTCATAGAACATCCTTCTCACTGTATACATGTTGTGGAAGATTTTGAAAGATTGCGGCTTCCACAAAAAACCCAATTCACCAATGGCGGTCAATGGTTTGGTCAAAGAAAAAAGGAACACACCAAACGTTCTCCAAAAAAGGAGAACGTAAGACCGTCTACCATCTAGGCCTACCCAGACATGAATAAACATGAGATGAGAGGGGAAAATTATGCGATTGGGAGGTGCTACATCAATCTGACCTGAGCAAAATTAGCTCACATCTCATGAATATTAAAGAAG
>JAQMYG010000006.1:22983384-22994714 GCA_030014215.1 Clariallabes teugelsi
AAGGAGAGAAATCTTGTCTGTCCGTCTTTTGTCTGGCTAGTCCAGTGCTGTCCATTTACTTTTGGTTGCAATAAACTTTTTTGCTATTTCAGTACTTGAGTAAAGTAATTATTAATTTTGTTTGGAAAATTGACATAGTTCACAGAAATTTGCCACGACAATGTATGTAGTCATTGTACTACGTAATTCAAGTTGCATATACAGAAAGTGTTGATATTTTCCATCATTTAAGTTACCTGTAAGAGACGCTACTCAACAGGTTAAGAAGCTACCTGCCTGAGGAAGACCTGGAGGCCCTTTATACTAATGTGAACTGAAAAGAAAATCCTCACATCCATGGACAATGACAATGACAAAGTATAAACCAGTGCATTGCTGGTTGTTGATGCTGTAGGGCTTAGCCATTTTCAGTTTTTCTGCATGTTGAGTTTTCATTTTGCCATTTATTTGCTGTTTTGCAGCGAAATTAAGTATTAATTTCCACATCCATCGTATAGCCCTGACCTCGCTCCAAGCCATTTCCATATGTATCCATTAGTGGGATAAGTGGAGGAGGGTATTATATGGAAAAATAAAGGGAGGGGTGTTATTCTGCACAAGCAAAGTCCCGGTTTGAATTGAATGATTCATGAGATTCATTAGCAACTGTATAAAGACACAGGTTAAGGGCGGGTCTGCAAATTACATCCCTATCAAATGTACTCTAACACAATAACCTTCTGCCCTTCCCCTTCCCCTTTCTCCTATTTCACATCTTTCTAACTCACACACATCCCTTTCATTCACTTTCAGCTTGCTATGAAACAGAAACCATTCTCACTGTTTGCATTTGTCTATTTGTGTTCCAAAAACAAGCTGCCGCTTGGGCGTGTCCCTGCAGTAATTTCTTGTTTACTTCTGCTATTGTGGTCGTCTCAGGACCCCTGTCCTATATCCACTGATGCCAAGTGTGTTTAAAGTCAGTAATTTTTTTTCCAATGTTATCAAAAATTAATGGTTTTATGATTTTTTATTATTATTTTAGATAACCGGTAAAAATGGATAGTCACTGGTTAAACTGGGAATTAAGAGGCAGAGACAATTTACTTTTCTCATGCCCGTACTGTGGAAGTTCCTTGTTCAATTTAGGTGTTATAAAGTTCTCATAGTCAAATGATGATAATGTGATAATTTCCAATATTCCCATTTCTGTCCTAAAGGCTAAATTGAATTAACGATATCTGTGAATCCTGTTTTTAACTTAAGGCAGTATGGTGGCCTCACATATCTTGGGTTCTTTGGTCTGTGTCTGTGCACAGTTTTTATGTTCTCCTGATTGTTGGTTGGTTTTCTCTAGGTATTCAGGTTTCCTCCAAAAGTATAAAGACGTGCTGTGTAGGCTAATTGATATTCCCAAACCTCCTGTAGTGTATAATTGGATGGATAAGTCTGTGGTCTTGTGTGGGTACCACTTACTGTATAGTCCCGGATCCTGGACTAGGATTGGGTCCTACATTAAAAGTGGTTCTCAGTCCAACTCCTGGAGTACCAGTGCCCTGTATATATTAGTGTTTTCCCTACTCTACTACACCCAATTAAGAAAATTTAACGCTCCTAAAATGTGCAGAGCAGTGGTCCTCCAGGACCAGGATTGAGAACCACTGACCTACAACAATGAATGCTGGTGTGAAGTCATAGATCATTAAGGCTTGAATAAGCATACTTTATAAAGCTGTGTGTTTAGTTTAGTTTTCTTCCAAACTTAGTGGAAATCATTTCATCTGAATATACAAGCTAGGTTCATTGACTGTCTAAACAGCAATCTGTGTTAAATAATTACTTCAAAATGCAGGGAAAATAATGCAGTAGATATAATCTCAGATAATTTTAATTCATTTTAAGCGTCACAGCTATAAAAATGCAGTGCCAGAAAAAATATCCATGGACGTTAAAGGTCATGGAACTTTAGATGGCTTGAATTAGTGGGTGTTAATGTCGTAGCTTTCATGCTGTCTTTCAGCATGATTTATCATGTCAAATAGTTTAAGAGTCTTCAAATTACAGTACCAGAGCTCTTGGCATTTAGTGTAAAGGGTGTTGGAGCTCAACTTCCACGCTTTCTCATTGAAATTAACATAAACATTTTCATTTTCCTTCAAAACTCTTAACTGCGGTGGAATAACTCACGCTGATGAAAATAGTTGAGAATCACAAATCAGCAGGACATAATGTTAGCGGTTGGATAATTTAACACGATATGATTCTACTTGACCACTTTTGGTGATGGACAAACAATTTTCCACAGACCTTCTTTATTTAATAAAACAGTTTTGAATGTTGACATGCATGCACATGTTTGTGCAATAACAAAATGTTCATTCTGAGGTTGCAAATTAGGAAAGATATCACAGCGGTTGTAAATACCAGTTGAGGATTAGCCTCTGCGGTCTTCCCATGCACAAGGAGACACTGAGGTAATGTTTCAGGATGACCGCCATCACCAGGCGATAAATAAACACACCAAAGACGCATGTTGCTCACGTATTGCACATACACATGCAGATGTGCCATCCAAGCTACCCGACCATTTAGGGTGGTCTAGTTAAGGTTGCTAGGGCGCAGGGACAGTTCCCAGACATGATTACGTAGGTTGATTGCTCTGGGCTGTACACACATAAATTATTTAAAAAGGTTTCTCAGGTATCCTTAACCACACTCACTCACACACACATGCACAAATACACACTTCAGTAGAGGTATTAGTGAGTGATGTAGGACAGTGATGACAGGGTGTAAATGAGTCTCGGCTAGGTTTCTGTTTCTTCATTAGTGTATTAGCACTCATCACATTGGGACAGATTTATGTCTTATGTCTTACACTGGTCATAACCTTCTTCAGCTTCACTCACCGAACGGCAAGTGTGCCTAATAAGTATAGATCAGGGATCATCAACAAGCGAACATCGGTCCACGTTTGGACCTGGCAAGTATTTTAGTGACTGATCTGAAAAAATACTCCAGCACAATTGATAAATGCATTTAAAAAATCTGTCCATAGTTCAGACATTTTAGTTTTCTAACTAGGAACAATTGCACCTTTTGTAGCCTAACTGATGTTGCTGCTTATCCACTCCCAATCATTTATGTAAATTCTGTACCTGAAGCAAGCTCAATAAACCAGAGTCAAGCTACAGATCTACAGACATAAATACTTCTCAAATATTTATGTTAATAATAATAGTACAATTTACAGGTGTGAAAGCAGTTTTAAATTCTTACTGGTACAATGTAGCCAAAAGATGAAGTACGTGCACCATGGAGGTGATGGACAGCAAGTTTAGAGAGTGATTTGGGATAGAAGCTAGTCTGCTTTCTAACTCGCCTTGGGCATAAATTAAACAACACAAAGGCCTTTCGAAAAGATTTAGGAGCCATTCTCATGTAGAGAAAGTATTGTTTAAAAATGACATAATGTTATCAGATGTATTGTCTTGCAAAAATGCATCTGTGGCTGGTTTTGAATGAGCAGTTTGGCAGGTAACTGCTCTTTCCTCAGTACTGCATTCCATACCGACCTACGTTCAGTCATCCTGGTGACCGACAGTTAGTTTAATTAATCGTTGTATCACCTGTGATACACAGAGCTAAACATCCCAGTGCTGTTACTGTCTATTATCACCACTTGTGTAATGTCTCTTGTCCAATCAGACAGCTCGGTCGGAACTAACTGTTGTATAAACAGCACCATAGCATTGTATTCCTGTTTGTTATTTCCATGTATTTATTGATTCTGTTTCTGGTTTCCTGTTTCAGATCTCACGGTGCCTTTATTTATTATGTTTGATCTTATCCTCTGTCTGTTTATTGCCTCTGATTCTGAGTCACATGTTTATTTTTGATTGCCTTAATCATTAACGTTTAGTCAGCTTGCCCTTGTGGCCTCCTGTCTGTCGCCTGACACACCTACGATAAAGTTTCAACTTTATAAATTGTATAGCTTTAATTTGATCATTTTAGATCAAAAGATCTATAGGTACTAGTGTTTTATAAATAAAGCCCAAATGTTTAAGTTTTTTTATTTCAATAATAATGGCCAATCAGATTGTGTTGGAAATTATTGTCCATCAGGATACGTTCATTGATGATTGTAGTTTAAAAAGACATCTAAACCGAAGGCAGCTGAAATTAGTAATGGTAAAGTAGTGTTCTGAATATTATATTTATCTGAGCCGAAGTCTTAGCAGCTGATAATCCAAGAACAATTAAAAACCAATCCCTTTCTGTGTGTGTGTGTGTGTGTGTGTGTGTGTGTGTGTGTGTGTGTGTGTGTGTGTGTGTGTGTGGCCAGCCCTAGTATTAGCTATGAATGTGTTGTCTGTGTGGCGTTGAGAGGTGTGTGTGAATAGACTGGCATGGCCACCTGCCGCACTAGACTGGCATATGTGATGACCGGCTGGCACAGGAGTAGACAGATGGTATCTTGGCCCACACCCTGGTCATCCTAAGACTTTCCCCATGAGAGCAGGACTAAAAGAGGACATGTGGCAGTTTGCCATCCATTGGTAAACCAAGGCCAGCGGCTGAAACATTCTGGATGGAGGGCATTAGAAAGGATAGAGGACACAGCATGGAAAACTGAGGACACACTGGGACCTGATTGTGCCTCTGCTTCTTTTTCCTTAATTAACATGATAATGGATCAGTGAGCCACATGAGCAGGGAGATCACTGGTTATTGGTCCTGATTACATCATACAATTTAGTTAAGTTGATAATACCACACTGCCACCAGATGTTTCTTTGGGGTGTAATAGGCCAGCCATTGTTTTGAGATGACTAGACACTAAGTGTTTTCTCTGCTTCTTTGAGAAGTACTGATGGAACAACAGAGAAAGCAGTAACAAATGAAATTGTGGTGGAGTAGTGCCGTTTGGTGTGAATCTTTGTGTGCCACTTTAACGTAAATAATATTCATATCTCTCCCACCATAAATTGTATTAATATGTGGAATAATGTTTAATAATAAAAAAGAATTTTAATCATATACCTTTTTTTTTTCATTCATTACTCCTTTCTTGTGGGTCTCAAGTTTTTCCAAGGAACAGTTCTCGAGGCAGGAAATCACTATAGATGAGATCCTAAGAACAGGTCCTTTAAAGAGTAAACTTTTAATAAAATAGACAGGTTAGTTACAGCCAGTTATCATTCCATAAACATAAGCAAAATAGGAGATTTTCTGTAGATCCCTGTGCCTGCACAATTTTTCTTCCCCATTGACCTCACATCTACTGTGCTTCTGTTTCTCTTTTGTTTGTCACATGTGGAAATGAGGACAGGAAGCAGCAGTTGTTCACAGGAAGCTCTGTACATACAGAAGTCCCTCTCACCTAATAACTTTAACACTTTGGCATCCCACAACCAACAATTCCCCTTCCTCTGCTCTCATAGACACGTAGAGAGAGAGAGAGAGAGAGAGAGAGAGAGAGAGAGAGAGAGAGAGAGAGGAAAAGTTGGGGGTTAAATTTTCTTTAATACAATCAACCCATTAATAATCTGTCTTATTATTCAGTTATTTATCTATAACATTCTCACTAAGAAAAAAAGCTAAATAAATATATTTTTTCTTTGCACTTATGTATTTTCTTCATCAATAATAAGAACAAGCAATGTTTAGTCTTTACCCAACCTGTAGGCCTCTTCCAAACAGTTGAGATGTTGCTCCATGGGAAAGGTTATCGCTATATTTACAAATACAAAAATGAATCAGGAAAAAATTAATCATATACAATGCAAATATTTTTGTGCTGGTGCACAATTGTTTTGGTCAGTAGATTCAATGTATTTGTGGTGATATGCTTTGATCTTAACACAATGGGTGCTAGAGCATTCTTTGGATTGGCACCAAGACTCTGGAACAAACTCTCCTTAACATTCGACACTGTAACTCCATCTCGGAATTTAAAACAGCAGCCAAGATTCATCTTATTAAATTATCATATCGTCTTTAATGTCTGTTTTATGTGTAACTTTACTTATTTATTTATTTATTTATTTATTTTTATAACTTTTTTTTAATTACTTATTTGACTTCTAAATATTGATTTTCTACATCTTGATTTTCTCACTCATTGTCTATACTGCTTGCTTCTTCTTCTTGGTCTTTCGGCTGTTCCCTTTCAGGGGTCGCCACAGCGAATCATCTGCCTCCAAACACCTAGTTGGTTTGTGACTCACCAAAAAACACAGAGATGAAGAAGTCAATCACTGCAATCTGGAAACTATTTGTTTTCCCCAAAATATCAATAAATGTCAAGAACATCCTTCTTTCCTGTCTTTCTACTTTATCCGCTATGTTCATCCAGGCCACACAGATTTCAGAGGAGACAGACAGCATAAGTGTTGCCAGCTTAGTCACACTGTCGCTAAATTTTTTCTTTTTTTCTTTTTTTATTCAAAAAGGTGAGCAGAGACAAACGAAAAATTACTTTTCCATCCATCGATCTAGGAACCTTTGTAGACCAACTAGGGACCATGTAGGCCAATGGCAACCATTTAGAGGCCAATGGTGACAGTTGTATTTATTCCCACTTTGTACGACTGTGGTAGGACCTCCGGTCAACATTCACACACACATTCACGCAATTTGGGAACTCCAATTAGCCTAATCTGCATGTCTTTGGACTGTACACTAAACTTCTATGCCGCCCTAATGACTTTTAGGACAGAGTCTAGGTAGGTTATATAGAGAAGGGTCATCTTGACTGCCAGTGAGAGTGCAGTCCTACTCGCTGGATGTAAGAATGCACCTCTCAGCTAATTTGGTCAGTCAGAGAGAGAGAGAGAGAGAGAGAGAGAAGCAGCCTGTTCAGCAAACAGCACTGACGCTGTCATGTGCATGCCAGAGCTCCCCATGACTAATCACGAATACATGTTTGCTTAGGGATCTTCTTTGTTGTTTTAATTTAACTGTATTTACTTCTGTGGGTTTTTTTCACATAAATCAAACATGTACAACAATAATAAATACCGTATAATATGTTACTAATTATATAATATTAAATATATAGTAATTTCATTCAATAAAAAATAATAACAATGGCACAATAAATAATAATCTTTCTACTTTATTACACGTATCATTGATATGAGAGGTTTAAGACAACATTGCTGCCGGATTGAACACATTTCTTTCATGGTTTGAACACAAGAGACTGAAGAACAGCTAAAAGAACCTGTTGTTTTAATTAAACCCATGTGGTGCCAGGCTCCACCCACTAGCTTCAGGCCAATATAAGCAGAAATGACCTTATGTTGGTCGCTGTGCACTTACCACATCCTCTGTCTGCTCCTAGTTACTATGTAAATACTGTACGATGATGCAATCAACATGCAAATTAGTGTGTGACATCATTTAGCAGGAATGTTGATGTTACATTCTAAGCAGCGGTCCACATCCATGTTTTGGTGTAATTACTTTCCGTATCTGATACATGTTGTCCTACGCCTGGTACACTAACCTGTTCTGGGTATGGTACAGATTGTTCATACATACTGGACAATGTGATGTCAAGTGTACTAGGATCCGTGCCAGAGTCACTAGTGTAAAAGTACCCACTCACATGCTTGAGGTTTGGACATTTCCTATCCACAATTCTCCTTTCCCTTTTTGTAATATATCATAAAATAAAATGACTTATTGTAAATATGGTATTGGACAGAAAAAGTGTCTTTAGTACCTCAAGCTTACTTTGAGCTTTCTATACCGATCACACAGATTGAGGATGAGTTAAGGATCTTTTTTAACATCACCTGACAGTCAGAACACGCTTCATGGCAATCTGTTATACAATGCATGTAAGAATTTATTGGGATTTTATAATCTTACTGTATATAGTGTGAGAATTAGTAATCCTAAGTGATGGAGGTACAGTAATTAAGTGATAAACTTTAGGAAGGACAGAAAGCTAGATCAAAAACAGAGAAAGTAGTTCACAAATCTGTAACCATGACACTGCACTTTCACTATGGATGTGTTGTCAAGCTCACAAATCAACCAGGAGCTGAGCTATTAATAGCATGATAGGACAAGCCTAGACATGCATCATACTCTCTCTCTTTCTATGTGTGTGTGTTCGTGCCTGCATGCATGCACATGACCACTGTCACATCTACATCATCCTTAACAGAAACCAGCTGATTTAATACTTTTTTTAATGCATTTTAATTTATATTTGTGCAAAAAATTAGGTAACACCTCTACCTAAACTCCGGTACTTAATAAACTAGAAAGTTAATATCTGTACAGCATTTGCTACAGTCAAGTGGAAATGTTTGTATCCATCGAAAATAAGGTGTTATTATATTAAAATGAAATAAGGGTGTAATAAAGGGAAAAAACTGAGATAGTTTAAAAACATGTTTTGCTAGCTAGATTAAAAGAAGGCCGTGTATGACTGGGATAACTACCAACATTTTAACAAATATTTCAAAAATAAAATGCGAATTATACCCTGGGAGGATCCAGAAGCTCTTCATAGGATTAGAAAGAGGCTGGAGGTTATAAAGGCAAAGCGTGGGAATGAAAATTACAAGTGAATATTTAAATGAGAGTCAGAAAGAATATGAACAGAAAAGAAATAATATTACTTAATGTTATTGTTTTCAGTATTAGTATGGTGGTATACACTATGTTACCATATTTGGTACTTTGTATACTGAAGGAAAGGTAAAATCATATCTAGTAATATTGCTGTAAATGGCATCTTTGTTTTATCATAAGAATCAAACTGTGGCATTTTTAAATGTAGTGTAGTAATTAAAGTGTCAAGCTCTACCAAGTGTTCCAATCTGTCATGTTGTGCAGTGATGGCAAGTCATAATATTGAAAAAAGATCTATACTGTATCTATAAATACTCACACAACATGAGGTAGCATCATAGGCATCAAACTCACTGTCTATATAGTTTATCCTGTAGGGTCGGGGGAGGCCTGGATCCTGTCCCGAGGGCCCCAAAGGGGTTTATACGCTTGATGGGGTGCCAGTCCATCTCAGGGCACAAGTATGCCCACATTCACACACACAATACTGGCAATTTGGAATGCCACTTTGCCTAATCTGCATGTCTTTGGACTGTAGAAGGAAACTGGAAATCCACTTGTTAACAGCAAAATAAATAAACAATAGCAGAAGCACCCTCATTTAATTTAGTGAATTTAGAATAAACAGCTGGATCGAGAGAAAAAAAATCTGATGATGCAACATCTTTATCATCTGTTACCCTCTTTTCATGTAGAATGAGAAGGAAAGGCCCCGACACGTGCACCTATGGCTGAGGAAATGATGCTGCAAGTTATTTTAGATCCAGAAGGAGCTAATCACGGCTGGTTTTCCCCAAAAGGAAGAGCGCAGATTCAGGAAAAAGACCCTACTGGCATCTACGCAGATGTTACACGTACAACTCAGCATTATTCACTTTTTCATCCTTGTCTATGAAATCACACGATGCACAGTTGTCTTAAAGTAAAGAGAACGGAAGGTAAAGAGCTAAATGAAGAGGAAAGAAAAACGGAAGAATGTGAAGATAAGCGAAGCTGTGATGCAGGAACTCGTCACACCCTGATTCATCGCTTTCCAACTTTCTACCCAGAAGGCAGGAATAGCCACACACATATACAAACAGTCAGGGGATTGCGCAACAGGATGTTGTTCGAGATACAGATCCTGTTTTCTTCCCTTTTACCAATAAGCAGCACGACTGCAGGTGCACAGAGACAACTTCCCCCTCCGCTGTTTCCAGCAGCCCGACTCATCTCTTCTCATCTGTGGAAACTGCAACTCGCGCAAACACACACATGCACACAAACACGCACAAGCACACACACACACACACACACACGCACACACACACACACACACACCATACAATGGCATCTATTCTTGGTCTACATTGTAATGTAATCTAATGTAACTACAGTATGTACAATTCACAGAATTTATATTTATTATATTTACACACACACATACACTGATCAACCATAACAATGTGCATAATATTGAGTAGGTCCAACCTTCTGCAACCAACACAGTAATGATGTGTGTGAGTGTGTGTTCTGATACCGTTCTATCACAACAAGCGTGAACATTTTCATGAATTTAAGCTACACTAGCTCTTCTATTGGATCACACTTCACATGCCAAACTTTCACTCAAACTTTCACAACCTTTCCAACTTTCACTCCCACTGTGCATCAGTGAGACTTGGCCGCCTATCACACTATCACTGGTTCACCAATTTTCCTTCCTTGGACCACTTTTGGTATGTCCTGACCACTGCAGACTGGGAACATCCATCAAGAGTTGAAGTTTTGGAGTTGCGCTGACACAGTCGTCCAGACATCACAGCTTGGGCTTTCTCACAGTAGCTGCCGTCGCAATAGTGTATCTTGTTACAGTTGCGCCTGAAAGTGGGTGGGATATATTAGGCAGAAATATGGAAGCAAAAAAAAAAAAAAGGGCAAGCATGAGGATTTAATCGACGATCGACTTTAAAAGGTTCAAATTGTGATGGCTGGATGTTTGGGTCAGTGCAACTCTGTTATATACAGTACAGGTGCATCTCAATAAATTAGAATATAATTGAAAAGTTGATTCATTGCAGTGATTAAATTCAAAAAGTAAACAAAAAATCTTATTTTAAATATTTACTATTAAAATGTTTAAATATAAATGTAAATATTACTTAGGACCAGTAAAAATATAAAATAAAATCTTTTAAAAAGATTGTCCAAAATATCTTGCTATGCTTTCATTGTTTTTACTTTCACTGTAACTAAGGGGCCAAGCCAAACTCCTAAAAAACAACCCCACACTAGTTTCAACATGACTGCGCATCAGTGCACAAAGCAAGGTCCATGAAGACATGGATGAGCGAGTTTGGTGCGGAAGAACTTGACTGTGCTGACCTCAACCCGATAGAACACCTTTGAGATGAATTAGAGTGGAAACTGCGATCCAGGCCTTCTCATCTAACATCAGTGTCTGACCTCACAAATGCGCTTCTGGAAGAATGATCAAAGATTCCCATAAACACACTCCTAAACCATATGGAAAGACTTTCCAGAAGAGTTGAAGCTGTTGTAGCTGTACAGGGGGCGGGGCCAACATTATATTAAACCCTATGGATTAAGAATTGGATGTTACTCAAGTTCATATGCATACTTTTGGCAATATAGTGTGTATACTATATATATATATAGCCAAAAGTATTCACTATTAGTATATACAGTGGCTTGCAAAAGTATTCGGCCCCCTTGAACTTTTCCACATTTTGTCACATTACAGCCACAAACAT
>JAQMYG010000006.1:23035445-23058072 GCA_030014215.1 Clariallabes teugelsi
AAGTTGCAAATATTTAGACTTCAAAACACTATGAATGACTTAAAACCCTCAGCAGATATTCTGATTTCTGGTTTGCTTGGCACATAAATTAAATTTCATTTATCGCAACTCTTTGCGATACAGATATCGCGTATACCATTATCGCAATAACGATAATTTTTCGATATATTGTGCAGCCCTAATCGATTATCACTTGAATTTGAGTTATTTAATATTTGATTTAATTACTATAGTGCTCAATACAAGAGAAAAACATTAACTTATGTTATGCTCTGATTGCAATTTTCATGTATTCACAAATGGAATATGATGTGTTTTACATGTTTGCTAAACAGTTCATGGATTAACATGTGTTAAGCTTGCTTAAATAATTTTGTTGTATTTGTTTACATTTTATTTAACCATTATTCATTAGAAGTAGTAATTTAACTATTATTTATCCGAAATAAGGATGTACCTTTCTTGTGTTTTTTCGTTTAAGGTTATCGACCACTTAGATGAACGATTATTGTGTAACCTGCAAAGCTGTCAGTCACAAGAATTAAAAGTGATTCCAGAGTTGATCCTCATGTCCACTGTACTTGGCTATGGCTTTTTTTCAAGTTTGAAGCAGAAGCTGATGTGCAAATTTCCCAGATAACTCGACAGTCAACGCTCTCATACTTCTTGCTTCGGTCCGCCCGAAGTGGGAAACCCACCAGAAGGAACTCTAAGGAACACAACCCCACATGGACATACGTTGAAGGTAAAATGAGCTTGGGCCATCAAGTTTACTGCCAAAAAGTACTCCACGTAGCAGAAGGTAGCAGACAAGGCCACCTTGTTATCTACGGAAACTACCACTGAAGTGAACATTCCTAATCCTGACAATTATAACCTGTCACGGTCTGACGCCTAATAAGCTACTGCAAACTGTTATCTCAGAAGAAGCGAAACGAGAGGCTTTAGGCATTCTGCTACTCATAGGGAGCTGAGAAACGGTTATGTAAGCATTAGCGAGGCCAGTCCAGAGCCTCCAAATATAACAGGCGGTGTCGTGCCATGTCAAACGCTACTCAGCTGTCGCTGCTTTCTGGCTACGCGGCCGTTTTTCCGTGCTTCCCTCATATCATCCCAGGCTGCCTGGGTAGAGAGATGGAGAGATGAGCTGGAGACGCTGGGACAGGCAGTGGCATGCTTTAAAGAGTAGAGGACAGCTTTCATCTGCGCCCAGCCAGCCATGCAAATTACCAATTCACCCACACACACGTTCACAAACACAAATCAAAAACGACGCTCCCTCTCTCTCTTGCTCTCACACACACACACTCGACCGGTACAGACGTTCTGTGATCTGCAGAGACTCTAAACAGCTCCATCTAAACATGGGAAGGAACCCAACCTGGTTGCACAGATGCTACTTAAAGTGATGAAAAGCGGCTCCATCCTGAATTCATTTATGCAACTAGTTTCAAGAGCCAAGATATACTTAAAAAAAAAACTGGGAAGAAAGACAGATTTGTTTAGTATTGTGCAAAAGAGCCACTGATTTGATTTGGCGCTTTAAGTTTTTGGATTAAAACTCACCTGTAACCCTGAACCTGGAACATTTTGACATCTGACACATGTCACAAACACATCTGGCTACCGCTAGCACTTACAGACGAACACAGGACTCCACCAGTCCTAAAGCATACCTTCCTTCGCACATGACACTTTGCATAATTTACCAGCAGAAACTTGCACAAAGTCAACCGGTTGCTAAGATGATGGCATTACCAGACTGGCATCGGTCCAGGTCCTGAGCACGTGTATCGGTTTCATTTTCAAAAATGTGGGATCTGTGCATCCTTGCTTCTTACACAGAAAGCTATGAACTGGTTCACAGGACTATCCAGAGGCAAAAAAAAAAAAAAAACAGAATATACTGCAATGCAGGCTCTTTTCAGTCATTCAGGAAGCAGCAACTCTCCATGTCGTGCGGCCACACCTTGCATTCAGCGCAGTATCCATGCAAGTGCCAAGTTGCCTTCAACCTAACATTTCACCTACAGTGTGTCAACCCAGGTCATGACGAGCTAACTGGAATCAGCCTACATTAAGAAACGCCTATTGGTCAAGGCCTGGTGATGGTGTTATTGTTGTTTGGCATGAGTGCGTCTTTTAAAAGAGCGTTCCCATGGAGGTAGAGCTACAAAACATAGTCTGGACTGTGCGCAGAAAGGACATAATATGATCGATGGATTATACAACTGCGCACTCTTGGAGAGAAACAATGGCTAGTGTGCATTGTTCTACAAGCACGGAAAGGGAATGAGACTGGCACTTCCTTAAGGTCTTCGAGAGAATGATGTTCTTGTGATTTTGCCAGTCGGAGTGCTAAGAAGTATATCTTCGTTAGGAAGTGCGTGTAGGTATAACAAGCTATTCAAAACACTTCAAGCGTCAGGTCTACTGCTCTACCGAATTCTGACTAACAAATTCTTTCTGAGCTGCGGCCATGTTGGACTCACAAGTAAAACTCAACTTGTTGGACTCATAGAAAACTCAACAGGCTGACGTGTCAAACATGGACAAAATTGACTGCCTCTCTTTTTCAATTTCTCCAGGTACTGCCTATGGCCGTTTTCACTGAGGTCGTTACTTGACCCCTAAGTCTGGTTCATCTTGAGCAGTGAGAACACAATCGTTCCAGGCTCGGGACCCCTTCCCAAGTCAGCTTGAAGAGGTGGTCTCGGGCATAGATCGGATCAGATGCAGAAGCCAGTCGTATTTGAGAATGGAAGTTATTTCCATGTGAGACATGGAGAATCTCAATATCTCACCTACTCAGCGCTGCTCTTGGCATTTCTTCCTAAATATCAATATCAGAGAACAACTTCTCTTGTGTCTACCAGCAACTCTCAAACCAAGCTAGAGCATACTGCCACCCGCTGTATCCGAGAACATGAATACGCAAGCGTATCCAAGAACGGAGAACAAACAATCTGAACTCGGGCACGGTACAAATCAATCGTACCTTATGTGATACGTTTATGGCCTGCATGGTGCACCCTACACCCTACATATTACATCATGTGGTGACATATAATAAGCAATTTAGGATTAAGCATGCTGTTCAGAATCTTAAAGTTTATTTAATCTTAAATTTGGGGCTTTGGTGGCTCAAAGGTGGCTCTGCCAGATAGAAGGCCCAGGTTCAATTCCAAGCCAAAGCCCCAAAACCGGCCACTGGATGGAGATCATCCCTAGTCCCGGTCCCAAGCCTGGATAAAAATGGAAGGTTTTTTTCTCCTCTCTCTCTCTCTCTCTCTCTACAAAGGTCATCCGGTGTAAAACCTGTGCCAAGTTGAATATGTGGTTAGACGGTCCCCAGTGGCAACCCCTTAAAAGGAGCTGCTGAAAGAACATCATTCAGTCTTACCGTTCATATAAGAGAGTCTTGGTCATGATATGAGCCAAGGTTAATCATTTTGTAGTTAGGCGACTGCTGCTAAGCTAATGTATGATGGGTTTGTTTAAAAAATAAAATAAACTTTTGCAGGGACAGCAGTACTTTATCTGTGCGTGCTTCAGCGTACGAATTTGATAGGCCTAGATTTCCCTCAGTACTCCTCTACCAACATGGCAACTGGCTTCTTTTAAATCAAAGGGCAGCCATGTTGAATGTTACACTCTGGCTCATTCATGTGTTAAGCAATGAACTCTGTATACTCCATACAGTCTCTGGACATGCGCCGAAAGTGCACACAATCCAAAGCAGATGGTGCCAAGTCACAGTAGGTTGGCTGTTCTCATGAAAGCCAAGCTCCAACTGTACACAGCATTTACATTCAAATGACCCCTAATTAAATCTTGCAAGAAGTCTCAGAGGGGGGAAGAAAACTTGCAGACTGAGGATAGTCGCTCTAAAACTGCAGCTCCTGGTGATGTTTTGTGCATTTCTAAATGGCTGATTGCTGGTTTAACTTGTGTAGTATGAGAGCCTTTGACTGGCGAACTAGCACAGCCTCGGCATGCCTGGAGTTCCTGGGCGAGGACCAGGCAGCTTGTTGTCAACCTTCACAATCCCGCTAACGCACTCTGCCCGGAATTCCAACAATCCCAAGAGTTTGGCTGTGGAATTTCAAGGACCCCGAGGAGGAAGGATGAATCACAGAGCAAGAGGAAGAGAGAGAGAGAGAGAGAGAACGAGTAAACGCGCAAATGAATCCATTCAGCGGGCAACTTCCCGAATTTGCAAAAGAGAGCGAGAAAAAGTCAGGGGGATGAAAATAACTCCTCTTAAGCTGCCGGCTGTTTGCCTCCTTCCCCACCCCCCCACCATTCCCTGACCACTCTGGCAGTCTGCAAGACAGTGCACACTTCCAAAGATGGCAGACCGTACAGCTTAGAATTGCTGGGGCTGCTAGTTTGGGAAGAGCGTCGTCACTGGCCTGGCTCCTGTCTGCCTGCTTCCTTTGCAGGTCTTTCGACAGAACTTTGATGTTCAGACCAACGCCTCTACCATTATCCTGTTTAACATCTTCCCACAAAACCAATCCCTAACCCGTTTTAGAAGAGTCAGGCTTAAGAATTACACATGCAAGAAATCGCTGGCTGAAAACCAACGACTGCAGACACGACTGCAAGTTCTGCCAAATATTCCCAGTTTGTCCTCTTTGGCAAGAGACTTCACAAGGTTGTGCGAGGGGAGCTGTGGAAAGAAGAGGGTTCACTCGAGATCAGATGTCGTCTTCTTGTCCGCACTTCTCTTTCGGACTCCTGCTGCTATCGCGATAAGCGGAGCGATTGCTTATTCGGTACTTATCGCATGCGGCGACCCGTAACGAACGTTCAACAGGTGCGTTAACGGGATGCGGTCAATTGTGCGAAACTTTCATTAGACGAGTGCTCATTAGACGCTCACCTCTCGCTCCAATCATTTCCCGAAGACGCCGCCGCACATCTACAACCGGTCAGTGCATCTTTTAACTAGGTCGCTGCAACGTCTTGAGTTTTCTCGACGTGAAATCTCAGGGCTGTTACGCGCCACCTGAATTATGCAAGAGGTCCCTGAGAGCGAAATGAATTGCCACTCTTGTTTCGCATGGAGAAGATTACTTCCTGCATGTGCAAGAGCTTTAGCAAATTGCGCATCTAGGGTCAAGCAAGTATGCCGCTTTAATATCGAACAGATTGTGTGCCGTTGCTCGATGATGACACCAGGCTATTTATTACCTCCAGCAGAGCTCAGGAGAAGGTCAGATGTCACGACGCAACCATCACACTTTCCCTGAGATCTCAAACACGGTATCATAACCTACTGTTGCTTCTTCTTCTTCTTTTTTTTTCCGTATTTAGCAGGGCAGATTAAAAGTAGACCCCTTGTGGCTTTGTAATAAGCCTGTGTGATTGGATGCAAAGTCTTGCAAGTGCTATCGTAAAGAGACACCAGAATAGTTCGGAGATAGGAGGGAGGGGGACAGGGGGAGGTGGGGGAAATTTCCTAAAGACATTTATTCAGAAGTCTGCAAAAAAAAAAAGAAGAAAAAAAAAAGAGACAGATCGATGTGAGAACACGGCTTGCACAACCGTGCATAGCTCACACCCTTCACGGAGAGAGAGAGAGAGAGAGAGAGCGAGAGAGGAAGAACAGGCAGGGAGATAGAGTGTGTGCTTTGCCCCCTCTAGGCAGGGCCTCACAGCCGGAGAGCCTGCATACCGAACAGGCTGACTACTCCCAAGAGATTCAACACCAGGGAGACAGTATTTATGCTCGTCTTATTTTCAGCACGCCTCCTCTTTTGCATGCATGATATGTGACGTGCGTCGGGGCCTAAAATCCAGATCAACGATCAAATCGCTCAAAGCCTCGTGCAGATCCCCGACAAGGATTTGCAGCTTGAGCGTTTCTTCCCCGTTCAAGGCCACAGTCGAAAGACATACGGCCTAATGTCACGCCTGCACAGCGCAGGAAAACAATACAATTGTTCCTGGTACATAAAACACAGCATGGCCACAGAAAAGCCTGTCGAAAAAAAAAAAAAAGGCAGGTTTAGTAGCTTTGTGGCTAAAAACCCCCAAAGGATCCATTTGCATGACAAATGCAACAATTGCGCGGCGTAACTTTAGGGCCGGCTGCAGGGGCGAGACATAGGGGGGGACATTGAGAACGCACAATCGTGGCTAGAGAGGCACATGCGATGTTGCAACTGCATGTAAAAGCAGTGGTCAGGAGGCAAGACAAGGATATTTATTTAAAAAAAAAAAAACCTGTTACCAAAGATTTGCACCAACCAGTTCCTTTATACAAATCACTGCTTGTTGCAAAATGTTCTGAAAGCTATTTTGTACTGGTAAAGTCGTCCTAGACTAGTCAGCTACTGTAGTAGTTTTTTTTTTTCTTCTCTCGCTCCCTTTCAACGATGTGCTCATTTGGAACCGGTTTCAGCACGTCTGAAACATTGTGCATAGGCTGGTATTGATCAACTCGAAATTAAGTCCCGAATCAATGCATGCAAAAACTATTTCTTCAAGCAACGTACATATTAGGAATATTTTTTATAATACTCCTTTAATTAACCTTTAAGTCGCTCTTTGATTTTAGTGCAACACAGAAAGCATAAACATGTAACTGCTCGCTCTTTCTCTGCGCATGTGAACCCTTTAAAACCTGACAATCCATCTTGGAAGGAAGTTTCATTTCATTTATGTAACTTCCTACCACTTGCAAAAAAAAAAAAACATGTCCGAGCACTACACGTCTCGCACAGAAACCCAACATCGCACATCGCCTCTCGAAGTGAGATTTTAAAATAATTTCATGTTGTTGCGTGAAACCAACTGGAGAGCACTTCACGCCAAACGTTCAGGTTGAAGAAAAACAGGTGCCGGGTTAAATTTAAACAACATGCATCCGACTTCAGGTCGAAATCGGCTGCGTATGAATCCGTCGCAAGCGTCGCGCCTAAGGGTAGTCAACCTGGTTCCAGTTTCTAAATGAAAATCCTAAATTTCCAGGTAAACAGCGCAGTCATTGCATGCAGCCGCTCTTCGCATGATGCCTATTCTGACTAATCACAGACGCATTCTCCAACCAGGAAATCTTGCTCAAAAGTACAAGAATCAGAAATTCTCCGTAAGGCCAGGATTCTGAGAAACGCTTGCAGGATTATCAGCTTTTAACACAATCCTTTACGGATCTGAAAGAAAATGCTGAGAATATGCAAGTTCATGATTTCAACTTTAGGGGGGGGGGGGGGAAATCTCTTAAATTAAGCCATGCAACCTTGAGGTGCACACCTGAGCGACGTGAGTGTGAACTTTAACCATGTTAGAATGAAAAACTTCTACAATTATGTTCTACATACATGTTTGATGGAATACAAGTATTTATATTCAGCTTTAACAATCTCTGATTCTCACAAAATCACTCAAGCTTTACAGCCACACACACACACAAAAGAAAAAGTGCTTATACAATGATGATGACACAGCAACTGGAAAACAGAAGCTTCTCAGGAACACATGAACGAAGCCCTGCCTTCCCACAATCCATTTCCTGGACACTCCCAAACAGCCCTTGCGCAGGTAGAGAGAGCGAGCAAGAGAGAGAGAGAGAGAGAGGGAGGAAGGAAGGAGCGCACGTTTGCGTCTGCGCACGTTACTCGGGCCAAACCAAATCTTAAAACCGTGTGGATCCAGGTGTGTCCCAGTTACGCATTAACAAAACCACTCCTCTTCCGACATGGAAAACATCATGGCAGGGCCCCACATTCTTGCACAACGCCTTCTACTATGCAACGCTTTTAAGCTGCAGGATCAGGATCAGACATGAGGCCATGTTTTAGATCTGTGCAAGCTGGGAAAAATAAAGCAAGGGGTGGAATAGAGCACGCATTGAGGTGTAAGAGAGCCCTGAGGTCACAATCAAGTTGTAGAAATCTTGCAGCGTTGCATAGCTACATAGCTGCCTTCCTTAGAAGAGGAAAAAAAGAAGAATAGAAAAAAAAAACAAGCTAAACTTTCTTGCATTTTTGTTTTGCATTCAATAAAAGTTCTCAGTAGCAACACTATATTTAGAAGTCTTTCCTTTTTTTTTTTTGTTTTTTTTTTTTTGTTGCAAGTCTTCCTATGCAACAACAGCCTGCTACTGGGCCAAAGCTCAGAGCTCAGGGCGTCCCAATCATTTTCCATTACGCACAGTCACAACCAAACTGGCAACTCATAAAACCGACTCAACTCCAGCGTCATTTTTCCAACCCCCTGATTATTAAACCGTGCAACTATTTTACACAGATATTACACTTCATGTTTGTGATCCACCAAACCCACCCCACCCCCCACAACCTCGCCCCACCCCCCTCTCCCTCCCCTCCTCTGCCTTTCCACCATCTATCTATCTATCTCCCTGTGCGTTGTTTGCAGGAAGAAATGAAAGTTCATGTACGCATTATTTCATGCACTTTGCATGCAATCTTTCAAAACGGATCGCATGCACGCGCTCCTGCAGCCCATGCAGCCATTGCAAAAGCTAAAAAAAAAAAAAAAAGAACTCGACCCACTGATATGAAAATATACAGGAGGAGACAGAGATATATCAGAAGCTCTACGCACGCGAGGTCGATGCATAATCCGGTCGGTGCATTGCAAATAATGCTGGCAGTAATAATGCTTTTTTAAAACGAACAAAAAACAATAATGAGCAATGCCCGTCGAATCGCTTTGCTAAGGTTACTTAACACGAGCAAGACCAGGAGGAGAGCGTTTGTCTTACCAGGAAACTCTGCAGAAAAAAAGGCAGATCTTAAAACAGGAAACGCAACTGACCCTTTTTTTTTTTTTTTATAAAACAGAAAAACACTTCCAACTTTGAGATGCATTGGTAATAAAAACCGTGCATGGCGCAAAACATGCAAAAGTGCGTGCAATAGCCGTGTTTTTGCGCTTTTTGCTTTTTTTGCACGGTTCGCTTTTAAAGGCACTCACCTCCTCCTTTGGACACGGACATTTCCCCTTTGCTCCGGTGGGGGGGAGGGGAAGCACAAAAGACTTTGCGTTCGTTCTCGCTCCCTCCCTCCATCTCTCTCTCTCTCTCGCTCGCTCTCTTTCTCTCTCGCGCGCGCGCGCACGCTCACGCTCGCTCGCGCCCTCTCTCTCTCTCTCTCTCTCTCACGCACTCGTGCTTCTTCTTCTTCGGCGGTCTGGAGGGCTCTTTCTCTCTCTCCCTCTCCCTCGTTTGCAAAACAAAAAGGTGCAGAAAATATATTCACAACCCCGTGATCCTCATGCACGCGTGCGATTTCCTCCTGAAGTCAGTTCCGCAAGCGCGAGACTCAGGTCCGTGCACGAGCTTTTAAAAAAAAAAAAAAAAAAAAAAAAGGTGAATTTCTGTAACCGTTCTGCAAAAAAAAAAAAAAAAAAAACACAAAACACACACAGAAGAAGGGGGGAAATGGGCTCGGCCGCGCTGTGCTACATGATGGGCCTGAAGCTAAGCTAGCTAGCAGCTCCGCTCACAGCTCCTAACTTGGAACAAGT
The DNA here is from genome assembly GCA_030014215.1 of Clariallabes teugelsi. Taxonomy (NCBI): domain Eukaryota; kingdom Metazoa; phylum Chordata; class Actinopteri; order Siluriformes; family Clariidae; genus Clariallabes; species Clariallabes teugelsi. The sequence goes on from JAQMYG010000006.1 coordinate 23,044,947, forward strand.
ATGTGCCCCCCTCCTTGTAAAAGAACGCGTTCTTCCGGTTTTTTAAAAAAGCGCAATGCTTTATGGGAGTTGTAGTTTACGCTCTCGTTTGGTCCCGCGATCAAGGCCATAGGAAGCCGCGGCAGGGCTTTATGGGAAAATGAGTTTTATTCCAAGAACTCTCTTTTCCGGTAAAATCGCGCAATGTTTCATGGGAGTTGTAGTCTACCCTAAAATGACCGTTGAAAAAGAACCACGCCTTCAACTCCTGAGTTCCAAATGGCTGCCCACACACACACACACACACACACACACACATCAGTGCTCACGTTGACAGTCTGTCACAGTCTCTTTGTGCTTTGTATATTTCTTTCAATTTAAATGCAATTTAAATGATACCTGACCTTCACACACAGGTACTGTACGTGGTTCTTCCCCCAAACTTTTCCCACAAATTTGGAAGTACACCCAATCCATCAATCCAGGCATTCACTCATACATCCATCTGTTAATTTCTCCATCTAGCCCTCCATCCATCCATCCATCTACTTGTCCATCCATTTGTCTATTCTTCCATTCAACATCCAATTTTTATCTATCCATATCAATCAATAGTTAATTTACCCATCCAACTATTGATCCATCCTTTCATCAATAGTTGGATGGGTAAATTAACTCATAATTCATCCATCTGTACATACATTCATTTTTGCGACTTTGCGTCCAGCCCTGTGGGGTTTCATCCATCCATATTAATTCATTCAGTAGGTCATTTATCCATCCAACTATTGATCCAGCCAGCCATCCATTTGTCCATCTTTCCATCCAACATCCATTTTTAATCCATCCTTATCAATACATTTTAGTTCATTTACCCATATAACTATTGATCCATCGATCTTGTCTTTCATTCATCCATCCACCTACAGTAACTATGCTTCCATCTATCAATTCAATTCAATTTTATTTGTATAGCGCTTTTAACAATTGTCACTGTCGCAAAGCAACTTTACACAACCAAAAGAATTATTTAAGTTCGTATAGAATGTGTATGAATCAAAATGGTCAGATAGTCCCTGATGAGCAAACCAAGGGCAACAGTACATCTATTCATCCATCCTTGCATCTAACCCTGTAGTGTTATATCCATCCATATCAATCCATTCATTAATCCCTCTATCTGTCCAACTATTGATCCATCTGTCCATCCATTCATTCATCCACTCACGTTTACAAGAGACCATCAACTGCAAATCATCAAAAAACCAATTATCCATCCACCTATCTATTTGTTTAATAATTACACCATTCATCCATCCATCCATCCATACATTCATCCATCCACCCATCAGACAATCAGATCATCTAACCTTCACCTATCCTTCTATTTATCCTACTATCCATCCATTTGATGGTTTATTATTCTTGCAGTCTTTTATCCATCCACCCATCCATTCCATTAATTATCCATCCATTAATTTACATTTACATTTACATTTAGGCATTTGGCAGACATTCTTATCCAAAGCGACTTACAAAAGTGCTTTGTAGTTTCTATCATTGGATAGATCCTTACACTGGGTTACTAGGTTACTAACTAAGTTGGGGATGTTTCTATTATTATTATTATTGTATCTATCCCAAGTAATACTACAATGTTAATATCCTAGAATTACAAATTTTCATTTTTTTTTCTTTTGTTTTGTCATTTACATCATGGCACTCTTAACTGGGTTTTCTGCAGTTGTCTAGGAATAAGGAGCAATAAAGTTTTTACTTTAAAGGTTTGAAGTTTTTTAAGTGATTACAGAAAACAAGAGAAGAAGAACTCTGAAGAACCTTTGGAGAATCTTGACAACAAGCATAAAAAAACAGAAATGTTAAATCTGTACAGTTAAGAACTTTACACCAGCTGGCAGCCTTTACCTCACAGCTCTTCATGGTACACCCAGAGTCTCCAGCAGGGGGCTCTGTTTTCCATCTAGAATGTTAAATTCTGAAATAGAAGTTCAGCTTTTACTGACTTTATTTTGTTAGAAAGTAAAAAAAAAAAAAAAAGGCAAAGATTGATAAATTTACAGATTTTTAAATTGAAAGAAATCATACTGAAATGAATCATTAAGAGTGTTAAACCTGTACATTAGCATATGTGCATGGCGTATTACCAGATCTTGTTCCCATGGAATTTTTCCATGGTGTAATTGAAGACATGCGCATTTAAACAACATGTGAGATCACTGTCGAATATCCTCAGAATGTTAAATCTTATTGACACCTGTTTATCCATTTATTCTACTGTTTTCAATTCTTTTTCATTTGATTAGTTTTCCATAATTATTTCAATTATTAATCAACATAATGAATGAATTAATGGATTGACTGATTATTTAATTAATATTTTTGTTATTGCATGACAATGAATAATGTTTTGCTTTGTTCTTATATATATATAGGCAATTTTGCCAAATGAATTTGCCAGCATGAGAAATTCCACGCTTGAGTCCCGCCTTTGTCTGTGTGCCTGGAGTTTGCATGTTCTCGCTGCATTTGGTGGGTTTCCTTCGAGTACTCTGGTTTCCTACCACAGTCCAAATACATGCGGATTAGGCTAATTGGCTTTCCCAAATTGCCTGTAGTGTGTGTGTGTGTGTGTGTTCTTGCACGCCCTGTGATGGATTTGCCACCCAGTCCAGGGTGTACCCTGCCTCACGCCCCAAGTCGGCTGGGATATTCTACAGGTTTCCTTTGAGTGAGTGAGAGAGAGAGAGCGTCCATTAGTTTTTATTTCATAAAACATTTTATTTTTCTAAAATTGACAGTGTGATTTTCTCAGGAAAATACTTTTGATCAGACCTTTACAAAAATGCTTGAAGAAACACCTTTTTTTATTTTGACCAATTCTGATAAATAACTTTGGATCATGGGAAAACTAAAATGAATAAATTATCATAGGAAAATGTAATAACTAAGACATCCTTTAACCTGCATTTTTTTTTTAATGAAAAACAGTTTTATTTTATTTTTGTGGAGATCAGTGTCTGATAGACGGGTTTGATGATAACATGCAGGCGCAGCCAGCTATCCACCAAATACTCAGAAGTCCCCTTGTATAGGTCGCTCTCAGTCAGAAAGTCGCTGTTCTCTTCTGTGCTTTGGTGGAAGTTGTACACACGCCGTACCACCAGCAGGCCCTGCTGCCGCGCACACACGATCACTGTTTTCTGGAAAACGACACCTGCGAAGTCGGGGCTGGAGGATGCAGGCGTGATTACGATACGTGGATTACCGTCAGAACGGGAGCGTGGTGAGAACAGTGCATTCCAGATCACACGTTTGCTGGCATCGTGGGCACTCGGGCCCAGCTGTGTGTGGAAGGTAGCTGTGCGGTCGTCACGTGCTGGGCTGTTAATCAGCCACATGGTGCCCCACGCTGGTGCGAGGTAGTTGCGTGGGATGAACAGGCTGCAGTTCACATCGAAAAACTTGGCAAGATGTGGCGGGGACGCCGAATGGAACTGGTACGCCATGTACAGGAGGTCACGCACTGACTCGTAATAGCGCAAGAGCACCTGTGACTCACGCTGCAAGCGGAACAGCTCACGTGGTGGGATCATCGGGTAACGCACCGCACGCAATACATTTTCCACTGTCAGCCTGTCTGGCTCGTTGTGCATCAGCCAGGTCTCAAGGGCCTTAAACAGCTCGAGCTCGCTGTACAGAACCAGGTCCGAACGCTGCAGTAGCGCCATCAGCAGTTCGGAGCTGACCGACAACCACTCCGAGCTCCGCAACACCGATGTCACATTCCTCAACAGGAACTGCAGGCAGCTGGCACGAAGGCTGGCGTCACCCTCTGTGTTCGCATACTCGTACCAGCGCACAACATGACCGCCCAGAGAAGCACTGGCCAGATTCTGGATCATGTACTCAGTCAGGCCATGCTGGAGAAACGAGACACCGTATGTAGTGGCCAGCTCATGCAGAGCAGTGGCTTCATCCAAATGCAAATGCAGTTCACCAGAATACAAATACCTGCAGAGAGACAATACTGTGTTAGAACTCTAAAATAGGAATGCACCAATTACACATTTTCACATTTAACGTGTGTGCATGGTGCCCTGCTATGGACTGGTGTCCTCAAGGATGTATACTCATCTCACACCTCATGTTGTCAGAATAATCTCCATATCCTCCCTGACCAGGATAAAAAGCTTACTGAAGATGAATAAATCTTTGTCTCTTGTTGTATGAGACCACAGTTATGTGGCTGACCACTTGAGGTTTGAAGTTGACCGAATATTTTAGTTGTTACTGTAAGGGAATGTTTACATCTGGTAAGTGATTTAACACTCACAAGTCTCTACTGTTTAAATAATACAAAGTCCTACATGGTTTCTTCTGCGGCTTTCAGCATTCTCACCCTGGACTTTGGTGTCATGTTTTTCTTTAAAGGGCAGCTATTATGCAACATTCACTTTTCATTTTCAGTCATTTGGACGTGTCTCGATTCTGCATAAACACACAGAAAAAACATTAGCAAAAACATTCCCTTTTATCCTTATTGACCAAGCAAATCAGTTTATCCCCCTATCGTGACCTCATATACAAAGAGACCCTCCCCCTTCAATGCTCTGTGTGCCATTTTTAACAGCTACAATAAATAAGCCTAGACTAACTGGTAGGATCACAATCTAGCAACTGCTAGACTGTGAGTCTTCTACCTGCTAGAACCTAGCATTCCTTAGCTCTTAGTTGTGTTTTAGCTTTTATATCGCTAAATATTGAGGATGTAGTCATGTATTAACAATCTTACGTATATTTTTCCCCTTATTTGTTTATCAGAAATGTGGATAGGAAAAACCCAAGAACAGGTGGAAAATGCTTACTAAGGTTCTCAACAGGGACATTTCTGGTCCCTGCGTTCTGATTGGCTAGGAAAAGTCATCAATTCATCACACTTCATCAAAGAGGTGTTTGGGGTACGTGTATTGAAACAGCATGTTGGGGAAAGGAGTGAAACAGAAAGAACATAAACACACACACACACACACACATATTTTGGAGATCTCTATGTCTTATGCAAATTTTTTCGAAGGCCTATAATAGGTGACCTTTAAACCACATTACCTAACCAAGGCTAAAATCTTTGTAAGGCCCTCCATCTTCAAAAATATACACATTTTTAATGGATGAATTTGAAAATTCAGGTCGAAATTGTATTTCCCTTCACCTGATAAACTTCTCGAAAACACTGATGCACTCGGGAGTCTCTCTCAGTACCAGAGCGCTCCCGTTCTTCTTCTCAAGCAACTTCTGGAAGGTGAGGCTCTGCAGAGACAGGACGAGAGTGTGGGCTTGGATCACCTTGACCTCATCCCCGTTGGTCGTCTCCACATGCAGAGACACATCGCTGTTGTTCCCATGCAGCAATAAAGCCTCCAGCTGCGCCTTTAAATGATCAGAGTGACTGATCCTGGATGTGCTCTTGTCCGCTTCTTCATCCAACCTCACCAGACCTGCATTGGATAGAAAAAAATCTATACTTTATACATATCTTTTTACTCACCCACTCATCTTCTATGCACTGTTTTATCCTTTATGGGATCCCAGGAGACTTAGAGCACAGGGCAGGGTACACCCTGGACAGAGTGCCAATCCATCACAGAGCACACACACACACTATGGCCAATAGTGAACTTGGTGCAGCAAGTTCTCCCCGGGCCTGCATTGCATGCTGAAGCAGGTTTGTAACTGTTATTCTGCTTAAATGATATCCTCGGTTCGAACCTCTTCGACGTTTTAAACAGGACGGATATGGAGCTACATCTCTGCTCTCTGCTTCTTAAGTGCTAAAGATAGCTAGGTTAATGGAACATTGATCATTTATATTGTCCTTATATAATGTTAACCAGCCATTTCTGGTCTCTGCATTCTGGCTAGGAAAAAAAAGAGTATAATATGTGAACTTTAAATTTAAATAGCTGTCAGCATAAACTTATGTATTATTTTAATTTAATGAATAATAAGCCTTTAATATTACACAGAATAGCCTAAAAACTTAACATCATAATTACAACACTCACAACAATACAGTTAAACCCTTTAAGACGTTTAGGACTATAAATGTTCAGCATGCCACATGCACAAGGTTTTCGGTGCACACATGCAAATGTGGTTTGAAGCACGAATCCTTCCTGCCCTTGCTGATTTTCATTGTTAAATTTCCCCCTCTTAAGTACAGCTTGTCCTCGCACTTCCGTATCTGATTAAAACCAAACAAGCTTGACTGAACACCCTTCAGGCTGACTAGATTGATTTCTCTGTTCTGTGCATGAAGTTTCGAAGTTGTGCACTGGGGTGTGTTAATAGGAACTGGGTCTGTCCATGGTGCATTTGCGTGTGTGTGTGTGTGTGTGTGTGGTACCACACCCATGTGAGCAAACTGTGCTTGTGTCCTAGTTACCATTCGCCTGTTATAAATAACCACACGATTGTCAAATAACCACATGACCATGTCCTATAAAAATGAATCATAAACTAATGATCGGTAGCAGCAGAAGGCAAACAGGATTAAATGAATGTCTATTTCATATGTCACAAAGTTTATTCCAACAAGACATTAAAAAAAAAAACTTTCTAAATTCCTATAAAAATTTAAAGGAATTTATTGTGCTTTAGTGTGTGATGGATTGGCACCCTGTACCCCGACTTGTGCCTGTAGTTTCCTGCGATAGGTTCCAGGATCCCTGAATGGATAAATAAATGATTGAATATTTTATCTTCACACACACATTCACAGTACACATTACACATGGTACACATGTGTGCTAAAAGGAAAAATCTGCCTGCCACAACTTGCATAATAATATTAAAATTAAAATGTGGTAAAGATTTACACTAACATATCTAACCTTCTATGACTGACCAGCTTCTCTTCAGTTAAAAGTTTCCTACATTACCCACAATGCCAGCTGATGACCTGCTGATGCAAAGACTTGCTGATGCCAGTGATGCAAAGAGACTTGGCCCTTGCCATTCCCTCGCCAAAGAGTGTAACACAGCAGTGCTTTAATCTTTTACTCTGTCCACCTTCCTCTTAGTCTGTTCGTCTTTACATTCACAGAAATTCAGCTTTTATGCTTATAGACAAATAACGATTTACCAATTTGCATCAGGCTCCAGCGTTGATGCAGTTTTGCGGATGATGCACTGGCAGATTTACAATATAGTGATATTTACAGTACAGCTCTCTCATCAGGTATAAAATGATAAAATATTGTTTAGTAAAATCAAAACATGTTTAATCAGAATACTTTACATTCTGATTTGAAACATGTCAATTTCTGACCTTTTTTTCTCCATACGTTGCTCTTCACCTGTCATTCTGCTGCTATCTGTGCTGTTTGTTGAGGGACTGAGCACGCTGTATGTGTGTGTGAGTGTGTGTGTTTGTGCTCACACCAGTGTGTTTCGCCGTTTAGCACATATGATAAAATCTGTGCAGATAAAAAAAAAATGAATAAAAAAATAAACTTTAAAAAAGACAGGAGTTCCCTTATGACGAAGGATGGAGACAGGTGGTATATGTGAGTTAACTTTTATTTTAACACTCATTGTGACTTCAACAGTTGCTTTTCAGCTACAGTCGTTCACCACACCCAGCTGGGTTGCTGTGAATTAACTCCCTTTGGGGAACTCTGACGTTACGCATTACGTCTCACCTGCAGCCTGCAGACAAAGCTTGACCACATCCCTGCTGCTACAATTAGATTTAATGTCAAATATAATAAACATCATATATTTACATCATGTACAGTATGGTGGCAGTCCAGATCCGGGGATCGATTTCCACTCGGGGTCTGTGTGCATGGTGTTTGCATGTTCTCCGTTTGTTTGGTTCTCCCTGTGCTTGGTTGGTTCTCTCCGGGTTCTACAGTTTCCTCCCACAGTCCAGAGACATGCAATGCAGCTGAGGTTAATTGGTGTTTCCAAGTTGCCCGTAGTGTGTGAATGTGCATGCCCGTGTTAACCGGAGGTCCTACCACAGTCATTCAAATGAGAATAAATACAAATGTCACCATTGGCCTCCACGGTCCCTAGTTGGACAACAGAGGTTCCTGGCTAGATGGATGGATGGACGTACAGTATAATGAATATTTATTGTGTTAATTTTACCGAACATGTATTCCATGATGATGCAACCTGAGATAACATGGTCTCTACACAAGCACCAGCAAGGGCTCATATTTGACCAGGATTAGCCCTGTATCCCCACTGGAGGACCGATAACCACAAATGTCTATTATTTTTGTAAGTGGGAAACTGTATCCAAGCAAGTCTGTATTATAAATACGGACTTTACAAATCAGGACTTTTGATTGTGCAGAATTATGTAAAACAACACAGTTATGAGATTAAAAACTCCCTTAATTTATTTATATAATGCCCTGCTATACTAATGCACTTACCCCAGCGTTTCACTAATGCTTAGATTCTATCAAGATAGAAAGTGATCTCGGTACACAAGAGCCATGATCTGAAACGCTGCCCTTCCAAGAACATTTTTAAGGAGCGGTCATTCCACTCGCCAGATGTTCACGGGAAAGACTGTGAGATAATGTAAGATTAAAATGTTTGCAACATTCACATGTTTTACTGCGGATAAGAGTCTCATCACTGTACTGTACTTGACGTCTTCTGTAAACGATAATAGTTTTTTACAACTTCATTTACGAGAAATCACATTTTTGACTTGAACGCCCTCTGTAATAACCATTTTAATAAATGAGATGTTCAACTGGTAGAAAGTTTAGTAAATAGCCAAATATTATCCAAATGTTTATGAATGATCTGTTCAACAGTAATATAGGTTAGTAAAAGAGAACATAGGCAAAAACTTTCAAAAGGATGGAAATATAGTCTGCATCTGAAATGAATCTGCATCTGAGCTCCTTTCTGGAGTAAGTCACCTCCTCTGATTCTTTCTGCATCTCAGCCATGTCTAGCGAACCCATCTGCTTTTGTTTTATTGAGAAAGTAACTAATATGATTCTCTTACCTCCACAGAGTGGCCTGATGTAGTGCCACATGGCCATCAGCAGAAACAGCAGGTAGACGTGCGAACAGATTCGAGGTCCAAACATACACATTATTCCTCTGTTTCTGTGTAATCTGTCACTTCTTTCACACAAACTCTTGTTGGTGTTACCCTGGCCAGAAGTGTGATGAATACCAAACAGCGCTCTTACTACTGGATGCTCTGGATTAATTGGGTCAGCTGTTCCCCTGCAACAGTCTAGTGTTTGAGTCTCCACTGAACAAGCAGAACTGAAATTTACTGACAGTTACTATAGTGACAGCTCTGATTAGCTTTTTCCTGCCTGTAGGCATTGTACAATATTGATCAGTTAAGGCAGCAGCTGTGGAGAAGAAATAGTATCAGAGGATTTTTACAATATTATAGTGTATTAGAAGAAGTTGTATCTTCTAAAGCTGCATTAACATGTTTTTGGCCTTAGAAGTCTAATTTACATTTAAATCCCATCGTACACTGACACAAATGATACAAAAACAGCTCATGTTACCAATTCGATTATGTTCAATTCCCTTCGAATTTACTGAAATTTATTTGATTTTGAAGATCAAAGGATCAGAATTTCATCTTTCAAATGTCCTAATATTTAAATCGAGGCATGTTGAACGAATTCGCATAAGGACCCTTTGTTTGAAACCCACCCATGATCTTAAGTGATCAAAAATATTGGAACACACAACTGACTAGTCTCAGGATTGTTTAAACAATTAATACCACTCAGTGTGTGGTTTGAACCAAATCTTTTTGTTGTGAGCTTTTCATTGTAGTGCACATAAAATTGTTGATTATTTTTCTCCAACTGCACATTGCACCATGGTTTATTTCTGCAAAACAAGAGCTGATATTCTTACGTCATGGTAGATTGGGAAAGTTTTTTTTTTTTTTTAACCTTTTCTAATTGTACAAATGCACAAGTGTGGAAAACATATGTTTAACTTTTTAAAACTTTTATTTTCTGCCTTCTGTTTCAGCATTTATTAAAATAAAATTAAAAAAATTTTTATATTACATTCCATTGTATGCAGTTTTATATGCAGTTATATCAGACCGTGCTTGTCTTTTCTTTCTTTTTTTTTTCCGTGTGTCTGTTACTGTGCTATTTTAAGTCTTATGCTTAAGTGGGCAGGTGGGAAGTCAGAGCTGAGTCAGTGTAATATCGATTTCCTGAGTCTAGTGTGTGTAAGGGTAGCTCCTTTTCTTCTAGTCAAGCTGAAAGAGGAGCAGCTGGAGGAAGCCTCTCTATACACATGGAGCTTATGTTACTTGGTTACTGCCAGCTAGAGGATCAGAGACGTGCGCTGAGTAGAAAGCAGATATGACACCCAGTGGAAAGAGAGAGTCTTCAATAAGGAATGAATTGCTCTGAGGAAACTTAAATGACTCAGATCTTCTCTGGTGGAGTCTGATCCAAATCTAAACAGATTTAGATGACATCCTCTCTAATGTAGTTTCACTAGGTAGTTATGTGACAATCTGAGCATTGATTTGCTTGAAGTTTATTGACTCAACTTTTAAGCTCACATGTACGTGTGTGTGCATGTGTGTGATTATGTATATATGGTACATACATAGAATGCTAAACTCGATTCTAACGGCACAGACTACAAGTATGATGAAATATAGTTTAGCACTGCACCTGATAGTAAGTCAAATGAGAACATATTTTTGCATTATTTGTTGAAAATATTTGTCATAGCAGTGTGTCAATGTTCTGAATAATCTCCGTTAAATTCAGTGTAAACACTTTACAAATTAGCCTAGATTTTTTAAAATTATTATTCATAATTACAGTCCCCTGGTTGTGTTCTTTCACTTGCAATTGCTGGACTTGATTTGTTGTCATAAAAGTTAAAAAAAAAAAAATTTCACTTTTTTTCACTTTATAAAACTTATATACACAATATACTGTATATATATATATATATTTTTTTTTTTACTGTACCTGCACTGCCTATATAGTTTTGAATTGATGGTCCTCGATTTCCTGAAATAATGCAATATTTCACAAGAGGGCAGTGTTCTTCCAAGTAAGATTGGGAACCTTAAATATGCACATACTGTATATTAATCTAATAATATATCATAATAATATATAAGGGGGAGAAGAAGAAAAAGAAGAGGAACAAGAAAGTTTTATTTTGTGTTAGTTGTTAATTTTTGTTTATTGGCACGGTTGTTCAGCAAGTAATGGTTTTAAGTCCACTTCCACAATCCACAAGCACAGTATCCTCAAAGTCAGGCGGATGTGTGAGCATGGCACCCTCGATGCCAGGCAGTGGGAAAAGCAGATTTTTTAAAGCCACGTGTCAGGGCAAGGGCAATCTCCTGAAGCCAGGATGTATTCCAGATAATGACATAAATTGAGGAGAACTGGGCATGGTTAATGCCTCATGACATGCAGCAGCATTAGTGACAGGTTTAAAATGTATCATGTTTGTAGATGCTTCAGCAACAATAAACAGTTCTTTTGAATAATACAACAGTTAGTTCTGACCGAGCAATCTGATTGGACAAGCAGTATTACACGAGAGGCGATAATGGAACATAACACCACTTGGACGATTAACTATATGCATTACTCCGCGTCACGTGTTCTACAGCCGGTAATTACACTAACTGTCGGTCGCAGGATGGGTGAAAGATTTCTGTAGGTCTGTATTGTCCACCATACTGAGGAGAGAGCAAATGCCTGCTCACAACCAGGAACAGGAACACACATCTAATAAAAGTGTCTTCTTAAAAAGCAACTACTTGGAAGCAACTACTGATTCATTAATAGTTCATTCCAAGTTGTTCTGAATTACACTGGAACCATCAGTGTTCTTTTATTTCCAACTACAAAGCTATCTAGCTAACACAAGGCTGAACCTCAGCAAACAAATTTAATTCGTTGCGGAGGCGAATTCTTAAGGAGAAAATTCGTATTGCGAAATCCAATTTTCCATAGGAAATAATGTAAATGCAGATAATCCGTTCCAACCAATATAAAAATATTACCAATATAATTTCCAACACTATAATCATATTTTTGCACATAAAAACAATCAAAACATTTAGAAAGGAAATGTGAATGAAGAAAAATATGAAATAAAGACGTTAAACATCATATAATCTTAATTTATGATTCCTCATGGCACCAGCTGCATTTTTATTGAAGTTTTTTTCTTATTTTGCCCTGAAAGTGATTCTCTTTTCTTCTTGCTACGATAACTGCTAACACAACTAAAATTTATTTCATATGCCTAAAATGCAAATTCTCATGTCCATTCTTACGATAAAAATTCGTGAGGCGAGGCATTTGTATGCTGATGTTCCGCTGTATTTGGGATTCAACCCTAGAACACAGAAGCTGATATTCTGAGGAGGAAAACGGGCAATTATAAAGACCACCTTATGAGATTTACAGGATTGTCCACCAACTCCATGGTTTATTCTTACATAGGACGGGTAAAAATGTAAAACTACTCTCACACCTGTTTTGTATCAATTATACTAACTGTCGCCAGATCCACCAGCCACGGTTAATCAGTTCCTCCAGTTGTGGAAGGATATGTGTTGGCGGAGCAAAATAACTGGTTGACCCTTAAAAATCAAGCACCACAGATATATGCTGGCAACACAGCATAGGTCAATGATGATTAAAAAAACAAAAAGTGTTTATATAACTTTTGCCTGTGTGTAACGGGGAGGCTTCAGACTTCAAACTGTGTATTTGCGTTTTTGGATGTCAGGTAGAACAAAAGTCAGCATTATTTTTTATAAAGGGTCAATTTTACCACTGCCAGAATAAGGGGAGAGACGTCACAAAAATTAACTCTCATAATTGAGCAAATTCTTATTCTTTTTCTGGTCATAGTAAACATCTGAAAACAACCATAAAAAACGTGATCAAGTGTATCAGTGCTATTTCTTTGCCGTTGTGACACTTTTTTTTTTTTTCTCAGTCATTTTTGGGTCCTTTGGGTACTGATAAAATTCAGTTTATCATTTTGCTTAGGTTGTGCTGGAAAAAAAGGATACATCACTATATACTGTACAATATTGAGCGATATA
>JAQMYG010000006.1:23063058-23073659 GCA_030014215.1 Clariallabes teugelsi
CCACATCATTGCATTCAGTTTTTATTCACAATTTGTTAAGTGTCCCAACTTTTTTGGAATCCGGTTTGTATATTAAACATCAAATTCTTGTCTAGTAAATAAATTGTATTGTGTCATGTAAAGTGTTAAACATATAACTGTAGCCCAGATCTTAAATAAATGTTTCTGTCTTGTTCACTATATGGATTTATTCAAAGTCATGATGATAATTGAATAAAAAGCTTGCAAAAAAAATAAAAAAATAAATTGAGCTATAAACTCAGGGTCATAAACCCAGCTATTGTTAAAATGTTTTACTGATACAGTGGTGTTTTTTTAGCGTGGTAAATGTTTGTAATATAATGACAATTAAATCAATTATATGGATAATTGTGCAGCTGGTCCTCCGTTCAGTAGTTAATATACTGCATATTCTAATATACTGTATATTTAAGTATTTTATGCATTCAGACTTCTAAAATAAATGCTGATAAATGAGTAACTTTGCTTTACAGTTTTTAAAAAGCACAGTCTCTCTGAACATAATAGAGATGAGTGTAAAGTTGCTTTTAAACAGCAAATAGATGTGGAGTTTATCCATGTAGATACAATACATGACTGTGTTTATATTGTACGGAAGGTGTGAAAATGAATGTAAACTGACAAAAACTTTTTTATTGTTTTAATGCCTCATGTAATGAACATAGTAGTTGACCGACACAAAATACAATATCCATATTTTGCTTCCATTTTTCTGTTAAACAAGCTCTTACTACTCTTGCTTTTCTTTATTCATATATAATGTTTTTTTTTTAAAGAAAACTAAATAATGCATATTTTTTAGAAAACTAGAGGCAGTTAACACAACTGACAATGTAACATCTTAAAACAATTTTTCTTTGATTGTGAGCATGAACACACCACTTTGTGTGCTACAAACTGAATAGAAAATGTCAAATGTCAAATTTCTACTACTGATACTCTCAAAATATAGCCAGTAACAACAACCAAACCTGAGAGGAGAAATGGTACCAACCACATAATTAGAGTTTTGTGGACTAGTGCATGCTGTGCTACAGTCAATATACTCAAAAAAAGGCCCAAGCTGTATTGTGCCTATCTACATATACGGACAAAGGCATTTGGCCAAACCTGATAATTATTGAATTATTGGTGTTTCAATCAGACCTATTATCCCCAGTGAAGGGCAATTTTAATGCTTCAGCATACCAAGATATCTTGGACAACGCTATGCTTTCAACTTTGTGCCAACAGTTTGGGTAAGGCCCTTTTCTATTCCAACATGACTGTGACCTAATGCACAAAGCAAGGACTATAAAGACATGGTTTGATGAATTAACTGTGGAAGAACTTGACTGGCCCGCACAGAGCCCTGACCTCAATCCTATCGAGCACCTTTGGGATGAACTGGAACGGAGATTGCGAGACAGGACTTCTTGTCCAACATCAGTGCCTGACCTCATAAATGCTCTACAAAATGAATGGGCACGAATTCCCACAGAAACGCTCCAAAACCTTGTGGACAGCCTTCCAAGAAGCGTGGAAGCTGTTATAGCTGCAAAAGGGGAACCAACTTCATATTGAATATGTATTTGGATACAATGTCATTGCAGGTTTGGCCAAATATTTGTGTCCATATAATGTACGCTATTGGGGTATTCATGTATTATATGGTAATATAAAAGCATTTTAAAACATAACTTTAAAGCTGATTTGGGGTCAAATTCAGACCTTAAGGAATACTTTTATACCCATCGGTGAAAGTAGGCCGGTGGGGTCCAATACTACGTACCACTAAAAAATTCATTGGTGGTTTGTGGTATCAGAAAGGAGGAAGAGTAGCTGCCTACCAAAACCCACATTCAAAACCAGTCATGGAAACACTTTCAGCAGATAAAACATCTGATAACAATATGCCATCGTAAACAACATTTTGATTCCTTATGTACATCTTCTAAGTCATTCCAAATTGCTCTGAACCATCCAAGTTGTATTTCAATCTTTTATTTCTGCTAATTAGCACAAGCTTCCACCAGGGTGCTGGCAGGTTCATGACTTATATCGCTGCTTTGTTCAGTGCTAACGGAAGCTACAAAGGTAACTAGTCTCCAACAAGAGGCTGCATCCGAAATCTCTATCTAACCCCTGATAAGGGGCACTACTTGGTGTGTGAAACAAGGGATTATACTTCCTACATGATGCACAAGCGTTTGATTTTTCATCATTTGGGATTCAATCATAGTTAGCCAAGGCTATTCTAAAGGGGAATGAGAGGAGACATAAAGAGAAACTTAGGAGATTTACAGGACTATCCACAACCTCCATGGTTTATTCTCATCTCCTTTTGGCTACATACAGTAGTACTGTCTAGAATCTAAAACTACTTTCACCCCTGCTTGTACCTGGACTTAAACTATTTTTTTAATTTAAAATATTTATTTTAAAATAAAGATTTAAAGGTTAAATATCTATGCTATTCCAAATCAAAGATACGAACTAAAGGTGAAAAAGATGCACGCTTAAGGGTACCAATCCAACATAGAAATGTGTATCTACATATATTGTTTTTTTTTACACAATGAAAAAAATCTAGCTTGCACATGAACAAGAAGCTGTAAATGCAAAAACAACAGCAAACAAGAATAAAAAAGCAAATGCATCAGTGACAATAAAAGTCAAAGCAGCAAAAGTGAAAAAGATGCAACATTGCATGTTTAAACATGTTTAAACATTATACAGGTTTATTTCCCCAAGCTGTCATGCAATTATCTGAACTCCCTACAGGTGGATTTACATGCATTGCATTTTGTAGAAGAAGGCAGCAACAAGCAATCGACAAGATAAATCAGCAACAGACGCAGATGAGCACATGCATCAAGTAGCCAAACTGATTTGAATCCAGATATGAACATCTTTGGTTTGTACCATCTCTCCTGGTAAGGATGTCAATCATGTTTCCACACAGAATCCTTCAAAACTTCGTTTCTATATCTCTTTTCCCATGATAATCATGTATTGCTGTCCATCACTGCTTCAAAAACTGTATATCCACATTCTTTATAACATCCAGTGTCAAACTTGACACATGTATACAAACCCTTGAGTCCTTGGGTCAGTCAACGACAGTCACCAAGATCGGCTGAACATATTCATCTTTCATCTTCATCTTTCACAGTTTCATCCCTCTTTTTAATATATTTTTTTTACCCTTGTTGCCTTTTTTCGACTGCTTAAACAATGTCAGTGGTTGTTCCTTTTCTTGATAGATCCAGTTAATAAAATAGACATAGATAAAATATCCCAGTATTACCATCATTCATCTTTTTTTTTTTTTTTGCATTACACATTCATAGCAATAATAACGAGTGAAAATACAGCGCATTTGTAGATCAAAGCTGTAACTATTTAAAGTGATGTACAAATATTTGACAAATAACTCATGTTCTAAATAAATCATGTAATTAGTGTCTTGTTCCTAATGTTCAGGTAAATGAATCACAAACAAAATGCAGTGTAATACACCCGCTTCAGGCAGGATTGCTGATGTGGTTAGGGGTACACGACTTTTTTAAATGACAGTCTATTGCTTAATAGAGCCTGGAGCCTGGTCTCCACACATTGGGCTGCAGCCCCATACTAGAGGTGCTAAAGCGTGGTCTAGGTACTTGCAGATTTTGACTACTTGCAGACACTGCTGAGCGCATACCACTTGGAGAAAGGGGACTCAGATCTGGGGCACTCTTAAACTGTTTCCCTGCCTGGAAAGGTACATTGGCTTGCATGGGAACAGGTCCTGGGTTAGGCATTGCATTAGCTACAGGGGCAGTGGTAAGTTTGGGGAGAGCTGGCAGGGCTCCTGTTGGAGCAGGAGGTGGTGGGGAGAAGGGTGCAGCAGATCGTGGAGTAAGTGGAGGAGGTGAGGCAAGGTCAGAACGCCACAAGGGCTCTGCCAGAGTGGTAGCAGAGCGTGGTACAATCACAGTGGGGTTCAAGGATGTGGGTGCTGACATTGGGGTTGGAGTGGAAAAGCGCTTAATCTCATATACACGTTGCGCTTTGACAGGCACTTGTTTTGGTGAGATTAGAGTTGTGCTAAATCCATTTGACATTGATGGCTTCTGCTGTTGCTCTACTTGATGGGCGGTGATAGTCTGGGGTCCCCCCCCACCATAACTGAACAAGGAGGAATTGAGTTGATATGGCTGTCTGCTCAAGAAATCAAGAGCTTTGATGCCTTGTTTGTGCTGACCAGGGTTTGTTTTTGTTCCACTTCTTGCAGCTTCATTGGCCTTATTACCACGTTGAGCCACTGGGGGGCAGGACGGGGACAGCAATGGATTGTAGCTGATAGGTGGAGGGGCACGAACATTGGAGGAATATTTCCAGTGAGCTGGAAGAGATGGAGTGGGTGAAGGCTCTCGTGGCTTGGCTGGGGACTTGGGTTGTTTGTCCACCACATAGCGATCCATGCGACTCTGACGACGAGCAAACAGATCTGCTCCTTTTCCTCCCATCTGGGGGATATCAATTGTGCTATTTGCTGGCTTAGGTGCTACCAATGGAGGAATTTTGCTCCTTTGAGTCTGCATGAAGTTGCAAGCCTCAGCACCCAGGTTGAGGTAATCTTCTTCTGGACCTGACTCAAATCCAGGCTCTGCTCCAGGACGGGACCTATCATCCAAGTTCTGCACAAGAGACAGCAGCTCAGGGTTGTAGGACATTGGTTTCTTCTCTTCAATCTTACTGAACATGGGCTTCTTAGTTCCACGGCGACGGGCTTCCTGCAAGATGCCGGTTCGGGCAGCTGGTACAGATATCCGCTGCTCTCGTGAAGTAATCCCTGTGCTTGAATTTGAAAGGGGATATTGGTGCACTATGGGAGAATCTGATGTTTCAGATGTTGTGGTTGCAACTGAAATATATGGGTTGAACGAAACTTTGTGTGGTGATGGCGGTGGGTGTAAATTCTGGCTTTGAGTCACTGGTGTAGGTACTTGAACAGGAGCAGGGGCTGGGGCATGAGAAAGGGATGAAGTAGGGGTATAAGTGGACAAATATGATTGTGATGACATAGAGGGTGGTGGAGGAGGCTGAGCAGTAGATGGACTAAAAGACATATTTTGTGTTGGTGGTGAAGAATGGGAATTCATAGCTGGGGCCAAGTTAAATGATGGCGCAGGGGCAGCTGTAGGATAGTGATTAGCAGATGTGCCTGAACTCTGTGGTGTGAAAGGTGTTGCATTTGAAGAAGCAGGGGAAAATGGACCAGAAGCCACAGAGGAGGCTGGAGACAAGATAGAACTGGGGACGTTGACAGTGGATGGTCTAGGCGGGATGTATAGGGATGTACTGGCAATTGCTCTCTTACCATCAGAGCCATTATTAGAGAAAGAAGCTGGTACTGACACTGCTTGGGCCTGAAGTGGGGTCTTTTTGATGGTATTGGGTTTGAAGACGACTGGGGCTGTTGCAGCTCTGTGGCTTACACAGCCTGGGGCAAAAGGCCTTGCAGTTCTGTTAAGAACTGAGTTTCCAGAGGAAGAATCAGATTGCTCTGAACAGGCTCCTGACATACTGGGCATTGGACCCTGGCCTGGTGAAGACAGCACTACGCTGGTTCTGCTCACTACTACAGGGTCTCCATTCACCATGCTGACCTGATGGGAGGACATTGGGGCCATTGGCATGACAGATGTGTGGGTTAGCATGGTGTCAGGCTGTTGCTGGGGCATGGGAGTGGGTGTAACAGTAACTGGTGTTGGTATATGTTTCTCTGCTTTCTTCCTCTGCTGCTCAAAGAGCTGTGCCCCTTTGCCTGAAGTGCCACTCAAACCCAGGCTACCTTCTGTTTCTCCATCAGATAACACACATGCCGATGTCCTCTTCTCTAAAACATCCAGGTAGCCACTGTCCCATGTAGGGTCTGGTGTTGCAGAAAGCCTGTCCTCATCAATCTCTGATTCACTGCCAAGGAAAAAGCTCTCGTCCTCCGTCTCACAGTCAGTGTTGTTGCAACTATCACCGTCAACACTGCCGAAGCAGGTGAGTGTATATTTTTTGGCCCTCTGTCGACGCTTTTTGAACATAAGCACACCTTTAGAGTGAGGGTTGCAAGCATCTGTCAGTAAAGAGGCAATGGTGCGACACTTAGATCTAGCCTCCTTCACCTGTTTGTCCTGTACACTCTCACTTCTGTGCAGTTCTAGGGATGAAATGAGAAAGTTAGAGTTCCCAGAATAGTGAAAACATATTACAGATAATAATACAGGTTTTCTTTTTCAATTTTGTAGTTGTACAGCAGCAAAACATAAAATATTTTGTTCTGATATACAGTATTAGTACGAGTGTGCACACTGAATATTGCGATGTAAAGTGAGATAACTCCTGAAATTTGTCAATGACAGGTGCCTTCCTATAATATCACAGGAATTAATAAGCCCTAAAAACAAAAATCTGGCTTTGAGAATTTAAATATAGACCATACATTTTTACTGTTGACACTTCAACAGTAAATATATGGGTTTTGTAACAGACAAACTTCATACTAAGCATGAGGCTCAAGTTTAGTGACTGTAGTATTAATGCCTGTCAATCTGTATTCTCATTGATCTGATAACTAGACAAAATCCCACTTATTATTAATTTAAAGTATACATTAATTGTAATAATTAATTGATTTAAATATTAAGTTTAAAAGAAGAGCAGAAACAGTACATTGTAATGTGGTGAGGTAGTTGTTGAAAGCGTGTCT
The DNA here is from genome assembly GCA_030014215.1 of Clariallabes teugelsi. Classification (NCBI taxonomy): domain Eukaryota; kingdom Metazoa; phylum Chordata; class Actinopteri; order Siluriformes; family Clariidae; genus Clariallabes; species Clariallabes teugelsi. Next base: position 23,069,810 of record JAQMYG010000006.1, read on the forward strand.
GGCAGAGATTTGCCTATGATAAATCTATGAGCTCACTCTTTACTACAAATAGCCCAACACATTCTAACAGTAGGAGAGCATGACCTCTAAAGAGAAGAATTGACAAGCTTCACACTCAACACAACCTAAGCATGTTTCCATAGATAAAAAAAAAAAGAAATTGCCACATGTTGCAAAAAATATTTTATATTATACTTTTATATAATACCTTCTGCCTCAACGTGAAAAAATGTGAGAATGCTTTGTAAGACAGACATTACATTAATTAATTTATATAAACGTAATATAATTTTTAAAAAATGAATATTATAATATATATTAAAATTAAATGCATTACTTATCAAATATGGAACAAAACAACCATACACATTTAAATGCCTCTATATTAATTTATTAAAACTTCTATTTGTATAACAATCCCATTTGTTAAAAAAAAAAATCATATTAATTTACACTAATACATCATCCAAACAGCTCTGTAACTATAATCTCAGTAGACGAAAAAAAAAAATTGCTGTTCACTTAAATTCGATCCAAAACCTTTCCTCAAACTTAAAAAAAAAATAGGTCCCTATCCTAAAGTATACCAGGATACTCAAATTTATTAAAGAGCTCAGGTTTTACCTGTGGAGACAGTGGGTGCTACATGCGCAAGCTCGGAAAGTGATGTGCGGTTCTTCATGATGTGTTTGTTCTCCTACCTTCCCAACACCAGTTTTGAATGGAAGGACAGACACACTCACATGCTAGTAGTGATCAGTCAGCAATCCATGGAGACTCTGTCCACATCAACCCTGAATCCTTCTGCCTAAAGTCTGTGGTGCGACCTTTTAAAGAGCCCACAAGATCCAACCGCAGGCCCAATGAAACCCTATTATGTCACTGAAACTATTTCAGTCGGTGAGTAGTGCTGATGAACCCTGCCCACCTGTCCGGGCAGCCCACAGGGTACTGTCTGGCCATGACTGCTTAGTAATACCCCACTGGCTTTAAGCATTGTTTGATTTGCAGTGTTGTGAAGAACAAACTGCTCATGATTGCCATCGTCATTCATTACTGTCGTCATTGGTGCCTGTGTTGACATGATACCATACTGCTATGCGCAGTTTCACCTACCCTGTCCCAGGCCTTGTAAATCAATATGAGTCTAGCAACTAGTGAAGGATGTCTTTGAAAACAGAAGACTTACAGTAACATTATCTCTTTTCAACAGCATTTGGTCCCTTTTGTTATTCTCAGATGGATTAGTCTAATAATAATAATGCTTCGAATGATCTACATCTTCATTTACGACACTATATTTCATTGTACCAACTACCCCAACAAATTCCATCAATGTTGCTGATCTTAAATGGTCAAATATATCCGCATTATTTACTTCTAGCAATGGCAGTGACATATATTTGGCAGCAAGTGAATAGTCAGTGTTTTGGAAACAGGACAAATTGGGAAGCATTAGAATCTTATTGACTTTGACAGAGGCAAAATTGCGATGGATAGTCAACTGAGTCAGAGTATCCCCAAAACAGGATAACAGGGTGGTCCTGGTATGCAGTGGTTGGTCCCTGGAGCAGGAGTCAGTATGTAAGACATTGGAAAGTCTGATTGGAAGGTCATAAGTTCAGATCCTGGCACTGTCAAGCTGCCACTTATGGGTTCTTGAACAAGGCGCTTACTGTAACTGTCAACTGATCTAGTTAAATAATTGAGAGAAATGCAGGTTGCTCTGGATAAGGGCGTCTGCCAAACGCAGTGATGTAAATGTAGTACTTCACTACATTGGGCACTTGAGCTTTAGGACTGGATGATAGAGCAATGGAAAATGCTAGTCTAGTCTGATAAATCATGTTTTCTTTTCAATCTTGTGTATTATAGGAAGAAGGCAAGCCGGCTCAGGCAGTGTGCTGCTCTAGACAATGGTCACTTGAGAATCTTGGTTTCATGTGGATATTACTTTGACACCTACCACCTACTTAAACATTATTGCAGACTAGATGTTGTTACACCCCATCATGGCTACAGTAAACAATAATGGCGGTGGCCTGGAGTATTTGGGTACAAACGGACCATGGTTCTTTAAAAAGTTGTATATGTAAACAAATCACGGAAGTAGCTAAAAGAAAATGAGTCCACCTCACCGGTTTCAATTAATCAGTCACGATGATAGAAAATGACTCACTTTGTCGAACTTAAGAACAAATCCATCTCACGAATGTGCTCCCGGAACGAAACTTGTTCGTAAGTAGAGGACTACTTGCATTGGTGCCAGAAACCACAGTACACTTTCAGTGGTTTAGTGGGGACCATGCCTCAATGGAGCTATAGAGCTATAGCTGATAGTTGAAAATCTTTTTTTAAAAATAGCGAAAAACTTCATAAGAATTGTAGTATGAGTTGATTAAGGAGAAAAGGAAAAAATAACAAAAAGAAGAAGAAACATGGTGACATCCAATCACACTGTGACTGCATGAAAAGCATAACCTTTCCTTAAATTCAAAAAAGAAAAAATCTACTCAGTGAATCTATTCAGGAGACATATTCCAGCTGTTGGTGTCTACCTTTAGGTCATCTGCTTACACAGTGGTCTAAAAATACCTCAGGCACAGATTTTACTTAAAAGTGCCCAATGAAGGAAATGACAAAATGTTGGAACAATAAATAGACAGAATATAAGTAGATAATATGTAATTAAAATTTAAAGTTGTTCCAAAACAGAACAACATATGAAACAACATCATTGACAGTGGCGAAGCTCCTAAAACGTGCAACTGACATGGAACACCAACTGGACATGCCATTCTAGGCATGCAACAGAAGTACTTGCATTATAAGACTGAGTCAGATGGAAAATATAGCCTCAGGTTCTTCCTCACATCCAGCCAACCCCCACCCCAACCCTGGCTGCCTGAACCATGAAGCTAATTCAATAGGGTTATGGAGGAACCCCCACTGCCACATAGTACAGTATATGAGTTCACCCTTCCACTATACTCCGTACTTAAAAAGTCAAAGAAACTCATAGAGCAACACCTGAAAACAATGTGTTTCTAGAGATAAATGCTTTTGAATGAGTCTGAAATTCATGGTTGTACTGCACAATTATACTCAGCCTCTAATAAGTGGCCACAGGGGGGCAACATGAAGACTGCTTGTTTCTAATTACAGTTTATGAGGTAAGACAGGAAAAGACCAAAGGCCAGTGCTTCTCAACCCTGATCCTGGAGTGTTTTAGTTTTTTCCCTGCTCAACTTTAGACTCACATCAACTTTGAAAAGTTTGTTATTTACCTGATTAGTTCAATTAGTTTTACTGGAGGGTGAGGAAACACTCAAATGTGCAAGAAAATGGGTCCTTCAAGACCAGGGTTGAGAACCAATGCCCCAGAGGGAAAAAGCAACTGTCAGCTCTATTTAGATATGTCGAAAAGTGTAAAAAAAAGTAGTTTTGAAAGTCAGACAACTAGATTATACTGGAGTCTGGTACACTATGTTTCACCAGTAAATGTGGCCATACTGTATGTACAGGATAAAATATATTCATTCACACTGCAAATATCAAACTACATGTACCCTTGTCTAGTCATTAGACCTAGTCTAGTGACTATTTATTTATTGATAGATCATTTTTTTCACAAGTTAGCTTTCATTATACAAAAGTGTATTGAGACATGTGGAATTTACCTTTTAGATGCTGAAGGTTGTGGAAAGAAAAGTGTACATAACCGGCATTTAAAGATAGATATACTCAATATCTATGTAATGTGTTTATGTACAGCCAGTGGTGTCAAAAGTATTCACATTCATTACTTGAGTAGAAGTATGGATACTAGGGTTTAAAAAGACTTCTTTAG
>JAQMYG010000006.1:23105357-23132905 GCA_030014215.1 Clariallabes teugelsi
AAAATCAACTTATATCAATGGCCAGCTTTGAGCAGGCCATTAGGATATTAAGGACATATTATAATAAACAGAATGAGCAGTTCACCTCTTATATCTTCCAGTCTGAGTCGTTCGTTCTTTTGAATCTACTGCACCGCATAACGTCTATGAGAGTCACGTGACAAAGGAACGAACAACTCGGGACTTGGTGATTCGTTGAGAACCATTCAATTCCATTTCCTGTACATACCGAGACAACTCGTTCTTCTGAGTCACGTTAAAGATTCGTCCAAAAAGAACGAATCGTTCATGAACGACCCATCACTAGAAGACTCAAAGATATATCGCGCGGAAACACGGTTGCGCACTTCATTGAGAACTCATTTGGATCATGATTAAATTAGCATGTTTGTTATGGCGTCGGTCCAGATTTAACCGTATTTGGGTCCGGATGCGGACCGGAGTCCGCCTTTTGAGTACCCCGGTTGTATGATGTATAGTTGTAATTGAGTTACAACAAGTATGAGACCATGTTTTTGAAAGTTACAATTATATTGATAAAAAGTCAACGTTGGGATAATGTTGAATAAATTACCTCAACACAATGTTGGCAATGTAATTTTAAATCAACAGAATATCACCCTTTATTTGTAGCATTTGTGCCACTGCATTTGGGCAGTGGTAGCTCAGAGGGCTAAGGCACTGAGTTACCGACCGGAAGATCGGCGGTTCGATCCCCAGCTCCACCAGGTTGCCACTGTTGGGCCCTTGAGCGAGGCCCTTAACCCTATCTGCTCCAGGGGTGCTGTATCATGGCTGACCCTGCGCTCTGACCCCAGTTACGCTGGGATATGTGAAGAAGGAATTTCACTGTGCTGTAATGTTTATGTGACAAAGGCTTAACCTAACTTAATGTCCAACACAAAAACTGACAGATGGTAACAGTGTCAAATTAATGTTGCCACAATATTTTGACAACCAAAATTTCCTCCTGTGACTCTGTCTAGAGGAGATTGTACACCAAAAGTCAGAGAATGGTTAGACAAGTGATTAGTCTGATAAGCAAGCAAGATACCATGGTAATGCTGAAGAAGCCTGAGTAATTTATACTGCTTAAGCCAGTCGTCTTATGCAAGAGAATTGTAAAGAAGAAAATGTTGATGACAGAGATGATTCATTTTGTCTGTGGATTTGTTTTTTTCTTGTTCCTGTTCAGAAGTGAATTATACTTATGTTGTTTCTTTGTGTGCCGTGTGATTTACTCTGTGATTTCTACAGAGATTGTGTGGAGTGTAAGCATTTTCAAAGAGGCAGACTCTTCGAGGATGAAAGCTGTGCCCGAATTTGCAGAGACGAGATTAAGCTGGTCGATGATCTAAGTAAGAAACAAAACTGTAGTCTGGAACATTATAGCCAAATCAAAACTATCTTTCTCATGTCTTCCTGTGTTTTTGGTGTTCTTTCCCGCTAAACAGTTTTACATGATAAGAACGCTGTGAACTGCACCTACAAGGACGAGAACGATTGTGTCCAGAGGTTTCAATACTATGAGGACAACAGTGGAAAGTCCATTCTGTCTGTAGTGAAAGAGCCAGGTAACAATCTCAGCACTTTCAGACTGTATTTTAACTGAGGTTTGAGTGTGATTGACAGCTATGAAATATGTAAATGTGTAGAGAAAAAAAACAATCTAAAACAAGAAAAAGACAATCTAAAATCCAAATCTATTCGCATCAAGTTTCATCTATAAAATTCATTTAAATCAAACAAAAATCTTTTTCTGTGACATGTGGTGGTCGCGAATGAGTGAGCTCTCAGGACGGACTCTTTGGAACCCTGAGTGCGGACCCTAGTATATTATTTATATGCTTAACTATATACTCTTTCTATATCTTGCAGTATTTGTTCTTAGATTTTTTCATTGCAGTAGTAACTTCTGGTCAGTTCTCACATTACCCTGTGTGTACAGACTATATCTAAGATATATAGTGAGCAATCTACAACCTTTCTTTGTGTTACTGTCTTTATGGCTGCTGGATATCTGGAATTTCCTTCTGGATCAATAAAGTATCCATCCATCCTTCCATCCTTCCATCCATCCATCCATCCTTCTCCAGGAAAAGGAATAGATAGATAGAGAAATTCCTGGAGAAATTCCTTTTCCTGAGCAAAATTGTAAAAATGGGGAGGGGGCGTGGCTTAACCCAATCTCCATATCAGCATGCCTCTCTGCATGGCTCACTCACATACAGACAATGTAACATGATTCCTTGCATTGACTTGACCCGGCTAGTCGTTTTGATATAAGTTTGGGGAGAATTTGAGCAAAATTAAGCACGAATCAGCAGTTTAGAGAAGGTGGTGTTTTTTTTTTTTGCTGACTCACTGTCTTTACCATTCATAAAACCTAATCATTTTCAATGGAGCAAGTTTCGGGCCGGATTTGAATGGGTTAATTATTTTTGATGGCCATGATTTTTTTTTCCAGAGTAGTAAAGATTTTCTAGCCATTTTATAAGATTTGGTTAATTTTCTAATTAGACCACAAATTAGCAAGCTAGGGGACACACTTGAAGGATCAAAGGGGTTCAGCACAAATCGTTCTAACTTGAAAATGGTGCATTTTTTACAAAAAAAATTTTTTTTCCCAGCTGAATGTTTTGAAGGACTGCATGCAAATTTGAGCAAGATATGGCCATCTAGTCCAAATAGGGAAAAACAGGAAATTTGGGAAAACCATCGGTCTGATTCCTTAGAAAAGAAAGGGGGGGGGAGGGGTAACAACCAATCTTGCATTTTCATTTCATAATAAATGATTCCATAGAAATGTCATATATTAATGAACTTCCAGGAATATATAGTCAGGAAAGAAGAATAATAACCTTGTTCATTAAAAAAGAAATTGGACTGTGGGAGAAAACCGGAATACCCGGAGGAAACCCAACAAGCACGGGGGAGAACATGCAAAATCCATGCACACAGAGGTGGGAATCGAACCCGGAATCAAACCGGGACCCTGGAGGTGCAAGGCGACAGTGCTAACCTGAGATATATAACCTTATATTCTGAGGTGTAATCAAATCAAATGTTGAAGAATAGCTTCCTCAAAATGACTACCTTCCCTTTGGCTAGACTAATTTACACACAAATATCTATTCCTTTAGATATATCATACTTGCGTGTGCATAAACACTGCAATGAATTGTTCACTTTTGTGCAAAAATGAAAAAAAAAAAACATGCAAATGTTCATTTTAAAGACCAAATCCTCTATAAACTTTTCAAAATTACCCGACACTTATGGAAGTTTAAGATTACATGCGCTTTAATAAAATAAACTGTTGCTAAATCTTGGCCTTAGACCATGAGACCGTGTGGCAGTGGGTGCTTTGGTTAATCCTCACGAATCAAGAATGTGTACCTGCGTGCATCATGATATTTAAGCCGAGTTCCTCTGATTGAATATCAGGCAGTGGTTTGTACTTTCCAGGGTGTCTGGGTAAACACTGTCGGGTGAATGTGTCTGAGTGTGTCTGAGCATTTCTGCTTCTGAAGCGGCAGTGGTGAGGGCGTGGGTCGTTAAAACAGCAAACGGCTGGAGCCTGCAGCGAGAGTTGTTCCCCTTTGCTTTAACAAACCCACATGTGAAACATGGGCTCCATTAAACACTCAAACACATAAGCCAGGAACACGGAAAGGAGCCCAGGCTAGTAAAGCAAAGCAATAAACATTAACCGAGCTACTGAGGAACATGCTGACATGGCACAATGTGTAACATGTAATCACTCAGGAAGCACAGGATACACGTCTGCACACACATCTGATAAAATATGATGCTGGATCAGGTGTTCCACTCTCTGAATGCTCATGAGAACGACAGCAGTGGGCTCTGAGCCACCTCGGCTGTCATCGTCATTCATGGAAGTACGGCCTTCTTTTAAACGTGGGCACCATTCAAATGTTTTACTGTAGCTGAGAGTCTCATCACCATACTGTGCTTACATCTGTTAAGTCTTCCGTAAATGGCAATCGGTTCACACCTTCATACGTCTGCTCATAAGACAACAAGTCCTGGTTTGACCTGAACGCCCCTTGTATTATATTGCATTCAAATAAAATCCAACATGACATTATTTATACCAGTTTGAATCAAGTGAGCAGTCTAATTAAAAAAGGATCTAGAGCACATATAACACAAAAAGCTATTCCCAGTAAAAACACGTGTAATATTTATTAATTATGAAATATATTGATTGATATTCATTAATTAATTAATCTACAACAAAATACAAATTAATATTATTTTTTAAACCATAGCTTTATTTGCACAAACAGGTGGGAACTTTTTTGTCCCATTTTATAAATTTTATATATAAAGTTGTCATATATACAATATTATGTGTAATGAAACACTTCTAAAAAAAAAAGAATTGCACAATTTCTCCTGAAAAATGAAAGCAATGTTATTTCTATAAATTATGGAAATCATTTTTCATTTTTCCTATCAGATGTAAGAAAAATATAAAGTATTTTCCCTTGAAACGTGCTTATTTATTGGCCAAATGCTTTTCTGCTTTGCAAAATTTGGATTTACATCATTCATATAGGCGCTTTCATCTTCTTCTATTTTCTTTTCATCTTCTGATCCATATGGTCCTTTCTGACCTCTGCCCCACTTCCTGCTGTGTCCTAGACTGCCCTAAGGGCCCTGACATCATGGTCGTTCTTCTCTTCGTTGCCGGAGCTGTACTAATCCTAGGTCTCGTCTCCTTGCTCATCTGGAAGCTGCTGGTGACGATTCACGACCGCCGTGAGTTTGCTAAGTTTGAGGAGGAGCGAGCACGAGCCAAGTGGGAAACGGTAAGAATGGAACGTTAAAACAAGAAACTAATAATCACTAAAATGTTTCCTATCATTATACCCTTAATCAGGGCTGCATTGACACTTGGGTATATGATGCCTATGGACCCTGCTTAGTTTACATTAATGTCAAAATTAGACAAGTCATCTGGTAAATCATAGATGTGGGCGGGATGATTTTATTGTCTCTGTGGCATGCTGTTTTCCCTACACAACAAAGCAACGCATCCATTCCCTAAGGCACATTTGGCTTTAAATTATACTGTGCTAATTAGGCTTTCCTGGTGAGGTCTATACGCTCGTACTCACACATTATTCCAACCACATGTGAGATTGTGTCTGCTTCAAATCTTTTCCTCTGCCCTCTTTACAGCACGCCCATGTTCATTAGTACTTAAATCATTAGCCACATCCTTAGTTGTAGTGAAATATCAAGTCCTTGTAAGCATTTTCTCAAATAGTTTGCAATGCATCCAAAATTATTATTGAAGAATTATTGTTTGTAATTTTTACATTATGTATCCAAAAATTTTTTTCTTTACGTTTTTGTACAAACGTTTCTTTAAGTTTCTACAATTCTGAAGCTCCAGTATGAAGATCTTAAACTCAACTTATTAACTAAGGTCTTTCTTTATTACAGGGTCACAATCCTCTCTACAAAGGTGCTACTTCTACTTTCATGAACATTACCTATCGAGGAAAGGAGTGATCATCACTGGAGCTACTGGAGTGTGTCTTTTTTGTTGTTTCTTTTACTTTATGGTCTTCCAGTTGTAGCACTGTTGTTGTCGTTTCTTACAGTATGTGCAGGTTGTAAATGTTCTTATGTGATGTAAATATAACTGCGATTAGAGATAACGAATCATCATGACGCACGTTGAGCCTCTTCATAATTATGATGAAATTCTGTGAGAATGTGGTAACGTTAATCTTTTCTACATGCTGTCTGCCTTAACTGATTTAGGCTCATATGAAGGATTCCATATGCATATGTTGAGTATGGAGTAAAACAAAATAGTCAGTGATGGGTGAGCGTAATGAGGCGGAGTTACTACTGCCATCATGAAAATAGCACATCTGGAAGTGTTTTATTCCTGTTATTCTACAACAGCAGTTTTGTAAAGTCTTTAAATTTATGTTGTACTTTTTATATGTTTATAGCTGAATTTCCTGTTATCACTTGCATTATAGAAAATTAAGAAAGCTTAGGTACAGCTTTACCTCAGCCTGTTACAAAGCACTGACACTGGAGACTCCTTCCATAAATAAACATCCCCTTGTCTTTTGTTCTTCTCTGTCAATATCATAACATTGTGTTTGTTTTACTTTTATTATAATGCTTATATTATGTAGAGCATCCTGCATACAAGACCTTATAAATGATCAGTTGTCAATATAAAAACAGTTACTGTACATATTAGACCGAGTGCATTAATATAAACCTGTGATTTATATTATCGCCAGACTACACACGTGAATGTATAGTCTGGATTCATGGATTATTACATTTGGTGTAGTGATCATTTAAAAATTTTAAATTTGTGTTTTGCAGGGGATAAAAGCTTTACTCATGTTTTAAGCTTTCTATTAAACAGTAAATCTTTTTCATATTTATTTTTGCTCATTTTCATGAAGAACAACAATAATTCTAGTGAAAGACATGAAAGCTGTGAACCCCACCCTGTTCATTCTAAAAAAGCTTTAAAACGATACAATTCTGTGTAAAATCTTTACATTTTGTTGAATATACTGTATGTCTTTACAATGTTTAACATTAATCACCTAAAGAATGTTCAGTGCTTTTAGTTGAGTGCTGCAAGTCTGTCTTATCTTATCTATTCTACGTATAAATTTGTGGCAAAAATCTTCATAGATACTTCTGTCAGCACTGGGTAAATGTTGCATTGTCTTAAATGTATTTCATTGACAATATCATATAGATGTAAATTAAATTAAAAGAAAACACCTCATGTATACTTTTATTATGTACATTGTCCATTTATTATGTACTAGCTTTCAGACAAAGTTTCATCTTTTGAGGGTACAGCCTAATGTAACATACCCAGCTGGACACAATTCAGTTCAATTCAAGTCAATTCAAGTCAAGTCAAGTATAATCATATATATTTTTTCAGTAATTTTAGATTTTTTTTACACAGTTCATACAAAATACAGACAGTCTAAGTAAGGTATCAGTGATGCTACTCTATCCTTATCAGTGAAGAATAAAGTTGCTACTGGATCACTGCATTTTCACTGTGAAGTGACTTGTTGATTTGTTGATTATATGAAGGTGTCCCTAAGCCAGGCTTAAATGTAATAGCTGGTTCATTGTGCTGTGTCATTTATATTTGATGGAAAAAAAAAAATGCAAACCACTCATTTAAAAGGATTAGACTAGGTGTAACTGTTATTTGTCACCACAAAGTGACACAAAGTAACCCATCTATCTATCTATCTATTTACTGTAGGAACCTCTGTAGTCCAAATAGGCATTTTGGAGGGTAATCGTGATTACCATTGTTTATTCCCATTTTGCAACCACGGTACGACCTCTGGTCAAAATTCAAACAATTTCGGAACGTCAGTCAACCTAATTGCATGTCTTTGAACTGTGGAAAGAAATCCACCAAGCACATGCAAACTCCACACACCCCAAGGCAAGGATCGAACCTGTACCCTGGAGTTTTAAGGAGACAATGCTAACCACTAAGCCACCATGCTATCTAGCTATCTATCTGTCTAAACAAAAGTCACCAAGTACAACTATTTGTATAGTTAACAGAACATTGTCTGAGAATAATCAAAGTCCTAACTTTAATGTTACTAAAAGGAAAAAACTAAGAAAAAGAAAAGGATCCTTACACGGGTTACTACAGTAGGTTACTAACTAAGTAGAATTAACACTGTTGGGATGGGTTTTTCTTATTTTTTTAACACTAATATCTTAAAGACAGATTGGTCAATACTGTAGTTGTCTTTTAAACATAACTAAACATGATTCAGCTGAACGGACATCTAGAGAACATCTACATCTAGTTCATTCCACCACCTACAGTAGGTGCCAGAACAGAAAACAGTCCAGATGCATGTCTTTCTCTATCTTTCCTCATTCCCTGTGGTTTTAGTGTCCACCATCTACAGAAATATCTACAAACTGGTCTCATTAAAATGATTGATAATTATTTAATCTAGCTTTTAGAGCATATGCAAAATGTTAGTTCCTTGAAGGTTGGCCACATTTTCTATCACTGTTAAATGTGAACCTTTCCAATATGGCGAACACATTGACGTGAGCTAGCACTCACGGCTAATACGTCTTGAGCATACATTGTAAGTGATGAACGCCCTCGTGTGGTCGCCATACGTAAATACAACAAAGCGCTGTTTGGGGCGCGCCTTGATGACGTCTGGATCCATGGCGTTTGCTTGGTTTTGAGGCTTTGGAGGAAAGAAACGGTGTCGTTTGAGTTGTTTATATTACATTTGAGTGTTTAATTTTATTATAGAAATAAAATTTTAATTCAATGCATTATAAGGATTCTTAAAAACGCGGCCTTAAAAGCAGGTATGTTCATTTTGTGCTAAAAGAATTCAAAGTAGCTCGTGTCATAAATGTTGTTTTGATTTTCTTTCTTTCTTTCTTTCTTTCTTTTTTCTTCCAGGATAAAATTTCAGAAATAAAATGCGGATAAATGAGGACACATTACTGGAGGGCAGTAAGGTTGTGTTGGTTCCCTACACCTCTGAACATGTCCCCAGGTATCAGCATCTCTTTCTCTCATAAATTACATTTCTCTTTCACACTTCTCACATCTGTTTATTTATTAATATATTATTATATATTATTTATAATATATAAACACAGAAGTTAAGGAAATGTTTACAGTTAGCAGTGTATAAGTGTCTAAGAGTTCACTAGGGGTGTGTATATTTATGAGTATCACTTAACAGGTTCCACTGGGGTGCATTTACTTTTACAGTTCTGGCATGTTTTACACAGCGGTACATTTCTGTACTTAGAAAGCAGTTAACAATTATTCCAATCGGGCATTACCCTAACATGATAGTGAGATAAATATTGATTGAGATGAAATGATAGTGTTGTGCAAAAGTGTGCACACCCTTAAGATCAAGTGAAGAAGATGCTGTAATTTAGAGATGTTGTTCTCTAGCAAATAGTGAACATTAAGTGCAATAGAGCATAAAGTTGTTCATAGAAAGAAAAAAGTTATGTCAGTTTAGAAACTTGCAAACAGAGTGTTACACCGTATGATCAATAACGTGGTGTCTTACTTGAGGACAATTATGCAGTGCAGAAAAAAAAATTTTTCTCTGGATAGATTTTCAGTGAAAACGACTGCCAGGTACGAATCAGAGGCCATGTAAACAAATAAGAGAGAGAAAACCCCCGAAGGAAAATTACTGCTTGTTATTATGGAAGGTGTTTCTCCTTCCGAACACTAACCTCCTCCTCACCCATCTTCCTCTCCTCCATTCATTCACATCAGAGAATCTCCCTAAGACAGATGCTACAATAGTCCATGTACATGTAAAAATGAAGTGTTCGCTCTTTCCTGTACATTTTTTTTTTATTTACTGCTGTATGATTATTATTAAGTATTTTTCATACTTTGTTTAATATTTTCAAAGTTAAATATAGTTCAGAGTAATTGGGAAGACATTAATTCTCTTTACATGTATTCCTATGGAGAAAAAAAACGAATTTAGGAATAGGTTGCACTGTATGCAAGATCGTGCATGTTATTTCACGACTACATTTTCAATATTTAACGATATAAAGAGTTAAACCAATTAAGAGCTGAAGCAGTTAGATGCTTCCCACTAGACTAGCCTTATTCACTCTAGCTCTTTAAAATGGTGACCAGAGAACGGCCAGATCTCGTACAGTAGAAAATAGGAAATGCTGAAAATACGTTATGTTTAAAAAACACTCTAATTAATCTGATCTTTAATCGTACAGGTATCACCAGTGGATGAAGTCAGCAGAGCTGCAGAAACTCACAGCGTCTGAACCGTTAACGCTGGAGCAGGAATATGACATGCAGAGGAGTTGGAGAGAGGATGAGGATAGTGAGGGTTTCTTCTTAATTTTTTCCCCACTGTTAAATGTCATCACAGCGTGGAAAAAATTGAAATACAACACAGATCATGCATTCTGGCTGTTTGATTTTTTTTTTTCTTTTTCAAAAAAAAAAATCCTTTTCCAAACGCTCTGTTTCAGTGTCTGTAGCTTTAAGTGACCTGCCACAGACACCCTTTTAAAGAAGTGTATTTTGCTAGCCAATCAGAATGCAGGGACCTCCATGTGTGAGACCTTATCAACCTTTTTCAGACTTTACCCCACATATATTTCTGATAAGGAAAAAAAACATTGGGAAACTTACTGTATTACTTTTTTCTCCTCATGTTTTTTTGTGTGTCCATGCAGACTGTAGATTCACCTGGCTGTAAAGTGAATTTTGCATATTAGATTTAGACTCTTTTTACATTTGGTGTTTTTTGTTGACTAAACCACAGTTATAATGTTTAATTAGACAGTATACATTTTATAATTTTTAATTACTTTATTTTTAATATTGTGCAACATTAAATAATATTCATGAAGATAAGATGAGACAACTATCCAAGATGTTAATCATAGTATAGAGATTTTTAACCCTGTCAGTTTGCAATTGTTTAAAACTAATAATAAAACAAATGAATGAATTTTTTACACCTGTGAATGCAGAGTGCACGTTCATCGTCCTTGACAAACAGAGATGGACAGATCCGATGATCTCTGAGGAAGAGTGCATGGTGGGCGACGTCAACCTCTTCCTAACCGACCCCAGCGACTCGACGCTGGCTGAGCTGGAGATCATGATCGCAGGTGATGGTCCTGATAGATCAGTGCAACAGAATCTGGTGAAAGTCCTGTTATTTAATTGATTCATGTGATTCCCTCTAATATTAAATAACAGGACTGTCACCAGAATCATAATAAATCTGTTATTTTGTGAGACCTTTAGCAGAATCATAATGAATCAGAGGAATAAAGCAGATGAGCCATACAATGAAGCTGTGAGAAAGAGTAGTGGAAGTTAGGTTAAGAGCAGAGATGAGCATTTGAGAGCAGCAATATGGTTTCATGCCTAGAAAGATGCACCGGTATTTGCTTTAACCATGCTGATGGAGAAGTACAGAGAAGGTAATATGGAGTTGCATTGTGTCTTTGTAGATTTAGAAAAAGTGTGCCGAGAGAGGAGCTGTAGATCTGTATGGGGAAGGTGGAAGTGGGTCTGCATCAAGGATCGGCTCTGAGCCCCTTCTTGTTTGCTCTGGTGATGGACAGAGTGACAGATGAGGTTAGACAGGAGTCTCCATGGACTATGATGTTTGCAGATGACATTGTGCTTGGTAGCGAGAGCAGGCTTAGAGACAGTGACACTGAAGAAAAGACAGCTGGCAGTTGGAGTTGGAGGTAGCAGAGATGAAGATGTTGAAGTTCTCTTTGGGAGTGACGAGGATGGATATGATCAGAGGGACAACCCATGTTAGGTGTTTTAGAGATAAAGTCAGACGGGCCAGATTGAGGTGGTTTGGACGTGTTCAGAGGAGAGATTGTGAGCATATCGGTAGAAGGATGCTGAAGTTGGAGCTGCCAGGCAGGAGGTCTAGAGAAAGACCAAAGCGGATGTGGTGAGAGAGGACATGAAGGTAGTTGGTGTGAGAGAAGAAGATGTAGAGGATAGGATTAGATGGAAGAATTGTGATTCCCTATAGTGGGTCATAACAAGGTAAAGTGCCTGATGACTCACTGATTCATTATGATACAGGTAGTGGTCGTAATAGTTCACCGATTAATTGATTCAAATAGAAATTCTACTGATTCATTATGATTCAAGTAGAAGTTCTAACGGTTAACTGAGTCATTATGGGTTAATTAGGAATTGCACTGATTCACCGTTTTATTTAGATTTAAGTACGAGTTCTTATGAGTCACTGATTCATTACGATTCAAGTATAGGTCTCAATGATTCGCTGATGTATTATTCAAGTAGCTGTTCCAGTTATTGATGGATTCATTATGATTCAAGTAGGACTTCCAATGATTCACTGACTTATTACAATTCAGGTAGAGGTCCTATTGATTCACTGTAAGCTGAAGCAAAAAACGTTTGAACTTTCTAATTTTAATCACGTCTTGCTGTCCATAGAGCCCAGCTACAGAGGCAGAGGATTTGGCAAAGAAGTGACACGTATGATGATGCATTATGGTGAGCTAGATATAAGTAATAATAATATATATGAAGCCTTTATACTGTATTGAATTGATGCTTATTGTAATAAATCTCCACAGGCGTCCACAAACTCGGAATCAAGAAATTCGAAGTAAAGGTCGGTTTGGAAAACCGGATCAGCGTAGATATGTTCAAGAAACTCCAGTTCCAAGAGGTATTAAAAAATAATAGTATTTTAAAGTAATGAAATCACAGTGATGGAAGGTACTGATTATTTTCTACAGTGGTACAGCTGAAAGATTCACTGGATCTATTGAAATCATCATTACTATAGTAATAGCTCATTTATGGGGAGTGCATGCTCCTTATAATATAAGACTAATAATAAATAGATTTAAAACTGAAAGAAAGTGAACTTTCTTCGTGAACTTTCTACAACAAAATTGTAATAAAAAATTTATAGAATGTTTCATTTCGTATTTATTAAAAGTAACCAAACCAAGTACTGTAACTAAACTATTTGATGTTGTACTGTATAAGTGTATAATGTATAAATAAGACAAATGAAACATGAAGGTCAGCTGCTCTGGAATAGTTCCTGCAAGAACAATGTTATCAAGGGCATTTGCAAAACCCATCAAGCTCCATGATGAAACTGTCTCTCATGAAGACCTTCCCAGAAATGCAGGACTAAAACTGACCTCTGCTGCAGAGGAGACGTTCATTTAGAGTCACCAGCCTCAGAAATCACCAATTAACAAACAGCACCAGAGATTAGAGTCGTTATGAAGACTTTACAGAGCAGAAGTAGCAGAAACATCTCAATATAAACTGTTAAAAGGACATTGTTTTGTGCACTATGTATCCATCCATCCATTCATCACATTGATTTGAACTGTCACTTTATCGTCATGTCTGCTGCTGCTTTGTTTTTCAATCCAGGGCTCGATATCTACCTTCTTCCTCTTGCAGTACTCTTTTCAATACTCTTTCTTCTCTCCTCGACAGCTCTCTGTCAGTGAGGTGTTTCAGGAAGTGACTCTCGGCCTGACCGTGAGTAAATCATCATGGAAAAAGCTACTGGGAAGCACAGATATCATGCAAGAGATACAGTATGGAAAAACCTGTGACTCTAGGCACAAAGGAAAAGAGTCTTTAAACACTGGAGCTGATGGGAACTGAGACTGGAAACGGTTTAATAAGAGGCAGAGAGTAAACGGAGAAGCGGTTCAAGAAGAAGCGACGGCTGTTTATCTAAACATCATTTATTATTCTGCTAAATGCAGTTCTGATTGGTTATATTGCAGTTTGAATGCAGTCTTGATGTTCTGTCCAGGCCTAAATAATCCAAGTGGAAAAAAAACATACAATAGATTTCTTGCTCTTTCAACATTTGCCTGGTTTAATTTGTGCAAAATTAGCATGTACAGTCCTTATAATCATGTATTTTAATCTTGTCTACTTTTAAGAAGCATGTTTACACCATCGATGTGAATATTGTACGAGGGGGATCATTTCTTAAATGCATCTCTTTTAACTTTAAACTTAACAATCTGATTGTTTTTCTCATGTCATCACATGTAAAATAAATGAGTTGTGTAAAATCTGAAACAAAAGGATCCGGGTCTCTTGAGTCCTTTGAGTCACTTGAGTCAGTAGGGATTCTGACTGCATTGTCCTATGGTCCACTATTGCCCTCCACTAGAGTGCGATCACCGAAACCTGAATATCCACCGAATCCTTGTACTTAGAATCCACAGAATCCTTGTACTACTTAGAACAACTCACTCTCACTCACTCATCTTCTACACCGCTTTATCCTGTATTCAGGGTCACAGGGACCTGGAGTCTACATGTCCAGGGTACACCATGGACAGAGTGCCAATCCATCGCAGGGCACACACACACATACACACACTCATTTACACACACTGGGTTGTCCCTCTGATGGGGGGGGACACAGAACAGAAGCTCTGAAGCTTGTACCGAGCAGAAGCTCGAGATACATGCTTCGATGCATGTATCAGTTTCCTGGGATGAAGCAGCGCATTTGCCTGACTCACATATGAGTCATTAATGATTATATTGGAGATTTTTGTTCTTTAAATTCATAAATCAAGATTCGTGAAAACTTTTTTTTTTTTTGCATTTCGCAATGAACTGTACATTCACTTTTATAATACCTATACGAAGAAGGAAAATGCACACAAAACCTTATGGCTTATAATGTTACAATCTAGTTGCTAACAAAACGTGTCCACTAGATGAACCTTGAATGAAGCTTCATGAAATGGATCTTTTGGTGAAACTATTAGCTGGGAAGCCTCGACACCTAAATGAGGCTTCATCTGGCCATCACTACATTTTTAACTGATTAATTTTGATTAAAGTAGAAGTGCCAAGGATTCACCGTGGAATCCTTTTTTTTTTTTTTTTTTTTTTTTTTTTTTGTATCACCAAGTGAAACATCATTAACCAGATGTCCTTTGAGTTGTGGATTAAAGTGAATGAGTGAGCTGTTATTAAAGGAATCACAACATATTTAAATAAGTGCATTACTGTAGCCTTGCGCTTGCAGAGCTGATGATTATAAAAACAATTAATCAACAATTTATGACCAAACACAAACAAAATTGTAAACAGCAACACATAAAGGAACACAGATGCAGATTTGCCTTATGGTGACATTTATTCATGCCATTAATCTCCTCGAAACATCAGAAATGTTTAAAATCGATTTTTATAAAATTACAAATGTATACAAATTCATACCTTTAGTACATTTACCGTGCTGTGGAAGACAGTCGATCATGTCATTCGTTCACAGCACAGAGTTTTTTTTTTCTCTTTTTTTGTATCTGCATTAAACTGGGAGAGAAATAGGCACAGTTTACACATCCTGTCTGTGTTTTTTTTTTCTTTTCCCTTAAATGATTATAAATACTTAAACATGCTCCCAATTCAGCAGCTGTTTGCTTTAATTTATGAACAAGGAGTTAAAAGGTCACATTTGAAAGCAAGCCTCTTTGTCCAGTAGCTCAAAAGCAGCCTTAAAGACCCAGAGAGTCCACTTTCACCTGTTTATGTTCTGGAAACTATGGTTATAAAATGAGACACCACAGCAAGGGAACAAGATTGCTCAGAGCACCCCCCACCTACACATGTTCCTCTCCAGACCGGACCCCGGGGCGAGGTGGACGCCAGTCAGTCAGTCTGAGCCGACGAGATTGTTCATTGTTGAAGGTCGGAGATTTTCTGAATGACTTGCTGCACCACGTCCAGGCCTCTGGCCCAGCTCACCACCTCGTCCGTGTACAGATTGACAGGAGCACAAAGCGCCTGCTTCTTCAGCTCTGTGACACGACAAGCCCCGATCGCTGCCGCAGCGCTGACGACGAACAGGAGCAGAATCCTGAGGAGCAGAGAGAAGAGCCGAGAGCACGCGGACCGCCTGGTCTGAGGGGCGCCCCCGGTGGCCTTCTTTTTATCTGCAGGAAAAAGAAATGCGGGATTATTTCCACGGCCGGTGTCACGCTCCGGGACACTATATCTGTTTGTTTCATGTTCATCTCACACTCTACCGTCTCACATGAACGATGCGTGTCCTACCTTGATTTTGGCTGGCTCTCTTTTTCTTCTCCTCTTTCTTCTTCTTCTGTTGTTCCTGTGCGACCTGGGCAGCCATCTGTGCCTCGTATTCCTTTCTTTTCCTCTCCTTCTCCTCGGCCTTTTTCTTTTTTTGTGCTTCTCTCTCCCGGGCCTCCCTCTCCCTCTGCTTCGCTTCTCTCTTCTTTTCTTGTTCTGTAATACAGATAATAAAATGTTTATGCGTATATACATGTACCATATACTGTATTTGTGAAGAAGTGCCTCCTTATCTCTACCTTTCTCCTTCAGGAGCCGGCGTTCACGCTCTTTATCTGCTTCTTCTTGTAGAAACCTCATGTGTTGGAGAACCTGGAGGAGAACAACATGGAGGACGCCGTACAGTCAGTAAGTCACTCGGGAAACACATTACAGCAGGGATGAAAACAGCTTGAGTTAAATATTGAATTAAAACAGCTCTCTCACCCTCCCTGCACACTGCCTGCACTGTTTCTCATTCAGACAGTCTCCTGCAGCTTTGGCCAGCGTCGGCTCCAGAGGATTATCTTTAAGATCCAGCCATTTCAGACTCTACAAACACAAACATACATAAACAAAATAAATAAAATAAATAACACTACAACTGATGATTTATTGCAGGATACTCTACCAGTCAAAAGTTTGGACACCCTTTCTAATTCCATGGTCGTTCCTGACTTTTATTTCTTTTACATTGTAAAACAATGCTGAAGGTGTACAACATACCCAATAATCTCCTTTAAACAGTTATATACGTGTATTGAGATGTGTCTGCTACTTATACTCTGTAAATCCTTCAAAAAGCTCTAATCTGAGGTGCTGTTTGTTAGTGATTTCCGAGGCTTGTGACTCTAAATGAACGTCTCCTCTGCAGCAGAGGTAAGATTTGGTCTTGCTTTCCTAGGAAGGTCTTCATGAGAGACAGTTTCACAAATGCAGTTTTGCAAATGCACTTGACACAATACTGTTCTTGCAAGAACTGTTCCAGAACAGCTGATCATGTGTGTTATTTCATCATTTTGAAATCTCTGGTATTGAAAAATACATCACTAAACAAAAAACACTGAATTAGGAGATGCGTCCAAATTTTTGACTAGTATTATACACAGTCCTGTGCTAAAGTCTTGAGCCATCCCTACATACTTTACTTCCAAAGAGCCAGACTTCCTTGTATTCTTTTTTTTTTTTTTTTTATGTATTCTTGTGGAATTTATATCCAGGCTTAAAAAAAAAAACTTTGTCTCATATTTTTGGCAAGTTTTTGTCTCTCGTTTTCACTCTAGTCCCTGTACCTGAACAGTTTCAGAGAGTCAGTTAAGCCACACAGTGACCTACAGTATGAATCATTCAAGCATAAAAAAGCATCTAACTTAAGTCATGAACCAGTGAACCAGTGAGAAACAGGTGCAGATGATCAGGACAGTGATTAGTAACTGGTGATGCTGAATGCTGAGTGGTTAGAACAGACGAGAGGGGAAATGAGGTCGCTGCTGAGGTTGTTACATAAACACCCTCAATTTTAAAACTGTATCTTTAGGCATGTTGCAGCCTGTCAGGGTAAAACATTTGTTCCCATTTCTTTAATTTAATATTCTTTTAGTTTTAAACCATTAAAAAGCCAGGATGTTTTAGATTTAGTAGTAATTTACTTCATCGTGGATTACATGAGTGTTATATTCATGCTATGAAATGACACAAGCTCGTGAACTGACCCTGAGCTGGAAGAAGCTGAGAGGCAGCATGGTCAACTTGTTGTTGTACAGATCCAGATGTTGCAGGCTGTAGAGTTGCCCGATTTCCTCAGGCAGGCTCACCAGCTGATTCTTGCTCAGGTCGACTTTAATGAGATGAGTCAGCGTACAGAATTCAGGCTGGAGAAAACGAGAAGAGTGTGAAGACAATGATGTATTACAGCTTCTTTAAATACCTGAGTAGAAAACCTTTATCTTCTTAATAGGACACAGTTAACTAGTTATGGATTTTACATCGATTATGAACAAATCATCGACACTGGAGACTCCTTCCAGAAATGTTAAATGAAGGTCTCCTTACAGAAAGGTTCACAATTGGGATCAAGAGTTAAACACTGTGCTGGTGTAATGGTGTGTAACTCAGGTATCCAAGCTTACAGTTAGAGCGGTAAGATTGTTACAGGAAAGGTCCAGCACTGTGGCTTTGGGAACAGCGGCCTGAAAAACACAATCATCAGAAAGCAATTTTACATTCAGGTGAGTAAAAACATGTTTAATAATAGATGGATTTTTCCTTACTAAACTACCACTTAGATGCATATTTCTTCACTGTGGTGACACTTGGACGGAGTTTTCTTTATTACGGTGAGACTTAGATGCATTTTTCCTTACTACAGTGATGCTTAGACACATTTTCCTTTACTGCAGTGACGGTTAGACTCAGTTTTCTTCACTACAGTGGCGCTTAGATGCATTTTATTTTACAGCAGGGACGCTTAGATGCATTTTCCTTTATTACGGTGAGACTTAGATGCATTTTTCCTTACTACAGTGATGCTTAGACACATTTTCCTTTACTGCGGTGAAGGTTTGATGCATTTTTTTTTTAATGATGTGACAATTAGACGCAATTTACTTTACAGTGGTGACGCTTTGACGCAGTTTTCTTTACTTCAGTGACGCTTAAATGCATTTTTCTTAATGACGTAACACTTTATTTTACAGCAGTGACGCTTATATGCATTTTCCTTAATATAATCTCACTTAAATGGATTTTTACTTACTACAGTGATGCTTAGACATAAAAATATATATATATTTTTTTTACTATAGTGGTGCTTAGACACAGTTTCCTTTACTACGGTGATGCTTAGATGTACATTTCTTATTGACATGACACTTTACAGCATTGACGCGTAGATGCATTTTTCCTTACTGCGGTGACGCTTAGACGCATTTTCCTTTACTATAGTGATGCTTAGATGCAGCTTTCAATTACTATGAAGGTGCTTAGACGCATTTTTCTTTATTACAGTGATGCTTATATGCATTTTTCTTAATGCCGTGAGTTAGACTTAGATGCATTTTACTTTACAGTGGTGACACTTGGATGCATTTTTCTTTTTCTTTTTTTACTACAGTGACACTTAGATGAATTTTTCTTTATCATGGTGACATGTAATATGACGGTCATACTTAGATGCATTTCCCTTATTTCAGTCAGGCTTAGGTGCATTGATCCCTTACTTTAGTGATGTTTGCATGCATTTTCTTTCATATAATTATACCTCGATACGTTTTTCTTTTGATATAGTGCCTTTTCTTTTTTTACTATATATCACAGTATTCCTGTGTTTTTACCATCATACATATTGTCACTCACCAGCTCCTTCACTGGGACCTCTGTGAGGTTACTCAGACTGAGATCCAGCTCATTTCCATCCACCTTGTCTCGAAGACTCTCACCCTTGGCTTTACTCATTCTGTGAGAATGTAAATGAATTAGGAGAAAAGGTTAAAGTAGATTGATGTTCTCATAAACCTGAATAAATACAGCACTTGAGAGATCAGCTAACATCCACTGCTCTACAGCTCCAGTCTCTCTCAACTGTCTCAATTACAAAGTTAGCAAACTAGCTCATTTAGCTAGTCAGTAAATCATGTTGATTAACAGCACTACGTTCTGAAACTTACATGTTGTTGCTGAGACAGCACACTACTAATGCAGAACAGAGAGCAGCACTCCCACCAGCGTACAAGTCAAAGCTGAAATTTAAAGTGACTGGAAATCCACGTCATTCATTCGCTGTAATGCGGGTTGAGCTGGCAGAGAAAGCTGTCCGACACGGCCGCGTCCCAAAAACTTTAATATACCCTGCGCAGGGACACTACATTACAGTGACACGGGAGAGCGCATGCACTCTGATGTAGTGCACTCCATAATCAGCAGGAAGCTGTTTGGATTTCAGCCTGAGTCACTGCGCGAACTCGCATTTTACTGCGCATGCGCAACTATTTTTACTGTCCCACTGTCAGTGACACGCTACTGAAATGTTCTATACCGCCATCTATCGGGTGGGAGAGGTGGGTGAATACTACTTTGTTATTTTTTCCTTCATCACAAATAACTTAGAAATAATAATACAAAAATATATTTTATATATTGCAAAATATGCAATAATCTTCTCTGAAAAGTTGATATTGAGGTGTGTCTGCTACTGTAAAGTCTTCATAACGTCCCTAATCTGAGGTGCTGGTTGTTAATTGGTGATTTCTGAGGCCGGTGACTCTAAATGAACGTCTCCTCTGCAGCAGAGGTAGGTTTTGGTCTTGCTTTCCTGGGAAGGTCTTCATGAGAGACAGTTTCATCATGGAGCTTGATGAGTTTTACAAATGCACTTGACAATATTGATTTGCAAGAACTGTTCCAGAACAGCTGACCTTTATGTCTTAAAATAACAACAGACACTTACTATTGTTACTTAATTACCTAATTCCATATGCCATATTTTATTTCATATTTTAGGGGGGAAAAATCCAGTATTGTTTGTTCTAGAATGTAGAAAATAAATCAAAACTTGTGTCCAAACGTTTGACTGGTAGTGTGTATTTAATTTTGATTGTATTATAGGTAGAATTACAGACACTCAGTCAACTCTTTGACTTTGAATCAACTCATCTACAGGAAATTAACCAGATATTCCACACCTTTTTGGGTTGCAGGATTGTTTTTTATTTTATTTTTAAAAAATTTTTTTACTGCAGATGTGAGCTTCTAAACTAATAGCACCGTAAGAAAAAATAAATCCTGCAGTGCACCCCAAAATGTTTATATTAATGATTTTTATAATGACCAAATCTTTATTTAGGCTATTTTTTTTTTCATGCTCAGGTCATCTTTTGTAATTTCTGCACACAGAGGCGTATTTACCTTTTTTATATTTATAATCAATAAATGAAATAATTTTATGTTTACAGTCCTAATGCACTCATTCTTATCAGTTTTATTTTGTGCACTGTGCAACCAAATAGCAAGTAAATCAAAATAATAGGTGTAGAAATGCCCTTAGATGTGCTCTTCTTCTAAGAAGACATGCAGCAGTAGGAGAAGCTATGAAGAGTGATTGCAATAACACACTGATTTTGCAAAAAGGAAGAACAAGAGAGGACCTAGGACTGAACCCTGGGGATCTCCTACGGTTGTAAAATTGAACCTGATTTACTTCCACACAATCAAAAAGACACTTGTGAGTTATATTTGTTAGAAAGACATGTTTATTGTTGTTAAAAAAGTGATCAGTGTATGGACTCAGTTCAGTGTGGATTCGGTGCATCACAGTCATTGTTACAATGGATGCAAAGTGACAAGAAGACAGAACAAAAGTCTAGAGCAGGAAATTAACCTTTCTTAGTATGGAGTATGTCTCTAACATGATGCAGCATCTGAAAAGTGTTTTCTCTTCTATTCGACAGACATCTTTTCACTTCATATCTACATGTCTATTGCATTCAAGGACAAATTCGGCTAAACCCGTAGACCTACGTCATCTGTGAGAGCCTCTGCGGTGATCTGAAGGGGCTCCTGTAAACTGTAAATATCTACCACAAACATACACTTCTTTAAATAACACATGTAGGCTAGTGTTACATGCAACACAGATTCATGGTCTAATAAAAACAAACATATTTTGTAGAAATTATCCTTTTTGTACATTAAGTAACAACAGTAACTGTCTGTTGTTGTTAATATTTCATCAAATACATACAGCACAACTGGGTTGCTAGTTTATTAGCTAACTAGATTGGTATCGCTAATAAACTAGCGACCTAGCTTTTCACAACTAAATAAAAATTCAAAACTGGACAGTTTTTTTGAGATCACAATTGATTCAAATTAGAAATCCTGATCCAGATTTGTTGGCCATGAATCTTGCCTCAGATTATGGGGATTATTATTTTATTTTTGTTTTTTTAAGTTTGTCACTAAGCTATGCAGGTTATCTGGCCGAGACTAGAATTTCAAGAGAGCAATCTGATATCTGATATAATTCAGCAGGAATTTAGCAACGTTACGGACTTTGGGACAACTTTGATATTAAGTGGTTTTTGAAAGTTTTTAACGACTTTGATAAAATGACGTGAGAACAGTGTTGAATACATGATGATGGGTTAACGTTAAACAAATGTGACAAACAAGTGTGTAACAAAATGATGCAAAAATGACTTTAAAACAGCATTAATACCAAACCGATGGCCTGAGCTGGACCCAAACTCTGGTCGTGTAGTGATAGCACTCTGCGCTTACCACTGGACATACTGTTGATGCTAGGAATTGCAAATACATAATTTTGAGTACCACAACAAAATAATTATTTTAAAAAAGGCCAACAGGAATTTACTTCAATATTAAATTAAACAGTAAGACGTTGTGTTTGGGTGGTTCAATTAATATTATCTCAGCAATAAAGATTTATCAAAGTCATTGTAAATTTTAAAAACAACATTGTTCCAAAGGTGAATGTCATCACAACATCGTCATAGGTATATTAAAACGCTCAGTCAGCATTAGTGTTCTTGCTGGGACAACATTTGTTAATGGGAAATAACCATGCATTTAATGCAGTTTAAATTAGCTTTCTAGTTCAATTTAATCGATCCATCCATCTAGGAACCATTGTAGTTCGACTAGGGACCGGGGAGGCCAATAGTTATTCACTATTATATTTATTCCTAATTCATGACCGTAGCAGGTAAACATTCACACATGCATTCACACACTACGGGCAATTTGGAAATGCCAATTTGCAAGTCTTTAGATTGTGAGAGGAAACCAGAGTACCCGGCGGAAACCCACCAAGCACGGGAAGAACATGCAAACTCCATGCACACAGACCCTGAGGCGGGAATCGAACCTGGCCCCCTGGAGGTGCAAGGCGACAGTGCCAACCACTAAGCCACTGTGCCGCCGTTTCAACTTTATATATAAAAAAGTCACAATCAGTTACAAAAATGGTCCTATGCACAACTGCATTTTGAAAACCATTTAGAAAAGATGGCAGAAATAATCTTTTGGTTTAGGCCGCACAGATTTCAGGTTTAAATCCGAATACAGATATTTTGTTAGCACTAAATAGATAGTGGCATTGAATTACAGTACTGAATCCATACAAAATAAAACAGTTTTCTGAAGTTTGTAGTCTTCAAGGGCTGATTTATGTTTTATCAGCATTTGGTTTTTATGTGTAAAAACCTAAAGCAGCCAAACAAACTTTCCAACACTTATGGAAGACTGTTATGTTGTACCATCTACATCCCAAACCACACTATCGTCCTATATACAAAGTAACAACCTGTAGTGTAATTTTTTTTTAATACTATATGCTGAAATCGTGCCAATCAGAGATCGAGCCTGCACTATATCTAGCCTCTACTTTGGCAAGACGGGGAACCATATTTGGTCATGGAGACTGAAAAAAGTAAGACCTGTTACAGAACTGCTACTGTAAATAAGCTTTGAGATTTGAACTCACAACCTTTCAGCAGCCTATACAATTGTTTACATCAGAATTAAAATGACACGAACACAAAAAACTGCCAGATTTGTTAAGGATTACTGAGCAACACATTGCTAAATCAGGAAAAAAAAAAGTTCAAGCCACTTGAAAATACAATAGAAAATTGATGTAAATTTTTTTTCTGTCTAATACTGTAAAGCATGTGGCACATTTTTATTTTCCGAATCAGTAAACACGTCTTTAGGATCTTATAGTGTATAGTGCACAGTGGACCCATTGTCATGTAGAAGAAAAAGAAGAAGGAAAATGAAAATATCATATGACCTTATCATGCCAAAGTCACACTGGCGCTTTTGCTCGGCAAATCCGTCATGCCGTTTCCTACCATCTGCTCCCCGCATTATGCGAAATGCAGCTATCCGTAAACAAGCTAACACTTAATCAGTAAAACAGATATGATTGTACTGTTCTGGTTTTAAAGGTGTTATGTGACTGTTATATTGACGTGATGGAGGATTTCTTCTTCATTAGCACTGATTTGGCCAGTCGGATGTGGACGTCAGATGAGGCAGCTTTGTAGCTTTAGGTGATTTTGTGGCTTTGTAACATGCGCGATGATAAGAGCAGCTCAGTGAGGATGTCTTATTGCTCCAAAGTCCAGTTTGTGACGTCAACGAGCGGGCGGAAAGAAGGGAAAAAAATCACCTTGTAAAATCCACCTTATTTTTGTTTCACCTGTCAGAGTGATACAGGAAGTGCAACATGTTGATACTGACATTCAGACACAGACAATTCTGGAGTGCATGTGGATTCAGAAAGAATTGGCTGAGCATGCAAACGTTTTGTTAATTCATGTGTGTGTGTGTGTTATTTCTAACAAGATTCAGCCATAGATCTTCCAGGTGGTTTTGACTACAACACAATGTAAGTGACATTAGACGCATTTCCACTGTACTACAGAAACAACAACGTTACTGATTAGCTTTAAAACAGCAGTTTGTAATGTTTTCGCAGACGTCCCCTGAATGGAAGGTGTATTGCTTTTACAGTGACAGCACTCGTGCTAATGAAAATATGTTGAGTTGCCTTTTAAGGAAAAGAGCATTTAAGTATACCTGAGCAGCTGTGTTGCAGCTAGGAGTGGAGCTTATTTCTGGGCTGGAAAAATGCCAACAGTAAATAATAATAATAATAATAATAATAGTAATAATAATAATAAATTAAATTTTCCATTGTATGGAAATATTTTTTATGGTACGTGCATCATTGAAATTATGTGAATATTACAGGGATAGGAACTCTTGCTAAAATTACAGACAGCACCTTTAAGCTGTAATTCCTTAAAATTTGTTGCGTGTTAATCTCTCGAGCGTTTTGGGTGAATGTGAAGTTTGTGTTTCATTAAAACCAAAGTAAGGGCTGAATGGACATTTATCTTAACAATACTAATCCTCTACTAGACTACTGAATCTTTTTAGTCCCAGTATAGACATATTTCCATGAACTAAAAAGGTTTCTGGGAACTCCGGGAATTCTTCTTCTTCTAGTGGAAATGCACCTAAAGTTACCTGTAGTTTAAACACTTCTAATTAACACTTAACTGCAAAGTCAGGAATCTAGTTTGATCAGATGTTGATCATTCATTTTAATCAAATCCACCATCATGTTTTCCTCTACATGCATTGGTAAAGGAGCAGGGTGAGGTCAGAAGACAAAGCCGTTGCTGTGCACCACTACTCTTATTTAAGGTTTGAGGAACAGGTTAGGTTGTTCTGCTTTTTAGATCTGAGGGCGCGATGATGAGTCCGGGGGTACGGGGGTCAGATGCTGAAGGGACGCCCTTTACACAGGTAGCGGTCCGTGGCGTGTTTTTGGTGAGTTTTTCGGGCTCGTCCCCATGATGGTCACACTCTGCTCGTCCAGATTGATGTTGCTGTTGCAGGCATGATGAAGCAGAGACTCCTGGGAACGCCAGCTGGCTTCCAGGCACAGCAGCTCTGTGGATCACACAGATCAGATATGAGCGCTGGAACGTTAATGCTGTGCAGAGAAAAGGAAGATAATGGATAAAAACATTCCTTAAATATGGCGTCCTGATTTTCATCTGATATTGGTCAGAAATGCTGAAGCAGATATGACATGTCTTACAGTACAATAAGGTGTTCATCTGAATCTACTGTATGAGGGGCATTCAAGTCAATTCTCATAATGTGGGTGTAAAATCAATTGACATATACAGAACACTTCAGGCACAGGATGGCGATGAGACTCTTAGCTGCAGTCAAGTATTTGAACCGTGCAAACATTTCAAAGAAGGCTGTACGTCCGTGAATAAAGATCCTGGCTGAGGTGGATCAGAGCCCGCTGCAGTCATTCCCGTGAACATTCAGCAAGTGGAACGCCTGATCTTTGAAAATCGCTAGATAACTTACGGAAGACACGCATCTGTCATACACATAATCATTCACCAACACCACTTGCACATCATAGGAACTCGGCTGGGAGTTATTGCAACATCCCCCGCATAATCCTGACCTCACTCCAAGCCATTTCCACATGTCTGGGTCATTAAAGGAGTTCCTGGGAGGCCAGCGTTTCAGACGTGAAGCAGTCAGTCCGATCATGTCTCTGGCGTACTGAGACAACTTTCTACCTTGATGGTTTCCAGGCACTAGTGAAACACTGGGATAAGTGCATTAGTGTAGCAGGAGATTATATAAAGAAATAACGTGAGTTTTAACTCTCATACCTACTGTACGTTCTGCACAATCAAAAGTCCTGGTTTGACTTGAACACCCCTTATCTACTGTCTATAAACTCAACAGGACAACTTTCAGAAAGGACAAATGGGTGACAAATTAAAGGAAAAACCAACATGACGTGTGATAGTGGGGTGCTGTGCCACCACTAGCCTCCAAAACATCTCCAATGGAACCAGTTCTGGAAGTGTATTGGGGCATTTAACATCATCCATCCAAATTAATTTCCCTCAGTTGCTGTTTTGATGATGGTGGTGGAGAGTGCTATCTGGAACATCACTTTCTGCTACAACTGAGGTGAGATATACTGAATTTGAAGTGCATAATGTATAAAACACATCATTTTTTCTCCTTATCAAACCACTCAGGTTACCTTGCTGCCCAGTGGATATACTCCAATCAGGATAGACCTGATAGGATAAAGGTGTTGAGTCAGAAGAACTGTAGCGTTGATTGCCAGTAATGATTCATGCTAAGGGACAAGTGGAACCAAAACATGGTGGCAAAACAAATAAGTCCCCCCATAGCATACCACCTTAGAATGACTTTTTTTGTCTTTTTCTTTTTCTTTAATTTGTCACTGTCTCTGAAACATGCCTCTTAGGTAACACATAATCAGAACTTTCTATGCAGGAAAGTTCTACTTTTAATGCAAAGTAGCCTATTATTTTCATCATAAGCCCATCATTTAAATGGTGAAAGACTTTTTTAGAAAACAAAATATTGGTTCAGTACAAGGGATCAGCCTATACCCCGGGCTTTCCTAACAATATTTTATTCTTCAAAAATAATAATAACTGCTTTAATATATCCCTAAAAGGCTGGAAAAAGCAATGTGTCTGACATGTTTTTGTTACACTGAAGATTTTATGAAATCCAGATCTTTTAGACCTCCAAGGTTTTCTAGACCTTTGTCTCTTTTTAAACTCATGTAATACATACAGTTCTGTGCAAAAGTTTTGAGTCCCTGCTCATTGCTTGAAATTGAAGTTATATAAAGTAACAACCTCAGCAGCAACCACTTGTCTGTCTCAACCACTCATCATTCAGCATCACCAGTAAACTAATCACCAGCCTGATTATCTATCAGCATCTGCACCTGTTTCTCACTGGTTCATGCCGTATGTTAGATGTTTTTTTATTTTTTTATACTCGAGTGATTCATAGGTTGCTGTGTGACTTAACGAACAACAAAAAAAACATTCTTCTGAAACTGTTCAGGTACAGGGACTGGAGCCAAAAAAGTCCTTCAGGAAGCCTGGAAGTCTTAAATGATTCCTCAAGACTACATTAAAAAGGTCTTCGAGTAAGTCTGTCTCTTTGGAAGCCAAATATAAAGGAAAAAGCGAGGCTCAAGACTTTTGCTGTACTGTATAGTGTATCTATTCTAACTAGTATGTCTAATGTGATCATTTTTGCAAACTAGGTCCCTTGGCGTGCACCCATACCTAATCCTCAACGGGAACAGGGTACGAGTCCTCATCTGTCCATTCCACAGACATCCAGGGAGAGAGAAAGAAAGAGAGAGAGAGAGAGAGAGAGAGAGGGAGATGGGGTGATGAAAGGAAAAATGCAAACACACAAAGAAAGAACAAAC
>JAQMYG010000006.1:23218600-23234906 GCA_030014215.1 Clariallabes teugelsi
CAGCTCTTTGGTCTTGGCCATAGTGGAGTTTGGAGTGTGAGTGTTTGAGGTTGTGGACAGGTGTCTTTTATACTGATGAGTAAATTACCAATTAATTCATTAAAAATCCTACAATGTGATTTTCCGGATTTTTTTTTTTTTTTTTTTTTGCACAATTGGTGGCTGACTAAATACTTTTTTTGCCCCACTGTATATATATACTGTATATACTACAGGAAAAGAAAAACTTATAAATATATTATATAAATATTTAATAAATAATAATAAATGTACTGCTATAAGTTGTATATTGATATACATAATATTATAATAACAATATGATATTATGAATATTATATTAATATAATATACCTCATAACATTTTTTGGCTGACTCTCCTTTAAATTAATTTCTTTAATATTAACATAAATATTTTTTAGTTTTTTTATTTGTGTATTTAAATGAAAACTATTGCATTAACAAACTTTGACAAAGGCCAGATTGAGATGCCTAGATGACTGGGTCAGTGTGACTGTAAAACAGTTAATGCATATGAAAAGTGTCAAAGACAAATGACAACAGTAAACCAGTGACAGGGTCATGGGCATACAATAATTCAATTTTATTCAAAACTTTCATATAGCACCTAAGACTACCACGTACAATACTAGGCAGGTGGTTTTAATATGATGGCTAATGGGTGTATATCATTTGAAAGGTTTTTTTTTTTTTTTTTAAATAAGTGATATTTATTTTAAAATATCATATTAACATCTGAATAGGCATGATTTATTCATGTACTTGTTTTATTTTTATCATTACTATTATTTATTTTTTTATTTTTTTATTTGCATGCATGCTTATTTAAATACAAATGTTAAATATTTTGAAAAGCTATGCTCAACATCTTAAGATGTAAATTTATGTAATTTTGTTTGGTTGGTTAAATAAGCAGACTTAATCTTTTCCTCAAAAATATGCTTTATTAATTTACTTTTTATTTATCTGAGTTGTTTACACAATTTGCTTTTTAATGGCATCTTAAAACAGAAGTCATTTTAATGTATTTCAGTATTAACCTATTTGAAACAAAAAATTACTTCTATGAGTAGTTTTACTGCACCATACTTTTTACTTTTACTTGAGTAGATTTGTGAAGAAGAAACGCTACTCTTACTCCACTACATTCAGCTACACTCGACTCGTTACTTTTCTAAGCATTTATTCTACACATTAAATAATATATCTATATATATCTAATATAGATAAAGAATATATAATGTGTAGAATAACGTGTGGCCTAAGGAAACATGTCACGGTTAGTTTAGCTGTGTTATATAATGTTGCAATGTTAAAATATATAACTAGCAAATAAGCTAGAGGCTAAAAAAATTTAAGTTTCTTACATTATTGTATACATGTTCTAATGTTATTTTCTATTTGCTGAGCCATTTGTAGGGCAACTGAATATACAGTATATCTTGCACTGGAAATAGTTTACACTGTGTTCAAACATACATATTTTACCTACAGTAGGTATTTGTTTCAAAAGCTTTATATTGTGAAAAAAGTGAGATTAAGAAATTTATTCCTTAATTTGCTATTTTGTAAATATATAGATTTTATGAATTTATTTTATAACATTTATTTCATTAATTTTATTTGGAAAGTCAGAATTTGTACATTATTTCATCATTTTGTCTGGCTGCTTACATCATTTCTAAAAATAAATAAATAAATAAATCTGACATTACGATTGAAACAGTTACTCAATACTTGAGTAGTCTTTTCACTAAATACTTTTTACTCTTACTTGAGTAATATTCTGGATGACTACTTTTTACTTCTACTTGAGTAATATTACAGTATTTAGTACAGTATTATTTAGTATTAGTACAGCTACTCTTACTTGAGGAAAATGTTTGGCTTCTCTACCCATGTGTGGTATTAACATCATAATTTGCTGTCTTTATTTATTTGGGTGTTGGTTCAAGTACAAACCCTGAATGATATCATTTTTAGAAATGTCTATGTTACATCTGAATATACATTATTTGACAAATAATTAGTTTGAGACATGGAAAGACACATGAAACATAAACAGTTTTTCTTAAAACAAAACTATATTTTATTATACTAGTAGATGCAAAAGTTTAACTCAACTTTGTATGACAAGTTTAAACCAATCATAGATTTTGTAATGTAATAAAATCAACAGTAATCAAACTAAATGATTTTAATTTCAACCCAAAGGGGATTATACATGTGATGATTCCAGAGGGGCAGAGAGATTTCGAGTGGATCGAAGGCCTCTTGGAGAAAAAGAGAATGATGAACGGATCCTACAAAGGATACAGGTAAGATGTCGATGTTACAAGCAGTGCTATTTGTGTTTTATATATTACTATTTGTGTTTTATATATTTTACAGGCTTATAGCATTAATTATTTAGACTCACAGAGTATACACAGTGGTGGTCAAAAGTATTGAGACAAAAATTTAATTAAGTATTTTAATGACATTTCTTTTTTTAAATAATGACAATCAAGGTAATTAAAGTATTTTGCTATTTTATGCAATGAAATTGCTATACAACAATCAATATTTAGTATGAAGTCCATTATTCTTCAAAATCTGCTGGATCCGGCTGAGCATGCTTCTTGAAAGTTATGTAGCTGCTTTCTTGACTGCTGCTGCCTTCTTCACTAATGTTAAACAGTTTTCTACTGGGTTTCAGTCTGTAGATGACCCAGGCCATCGCCCCAGAAGCTGGACACCATTGTC
This sequence comes from Clariallabes teugelsi, assembly GCA_030014215.1. Classification (NCBI taxonomy): domain Eukaryota; kingdom Metazoa; phylum Chordata; class Actinopteri; order Siluriformes; family Clariidae; genus Clariallabes; species Clariallabes teugelsi. The sequence continues at coordinate 23,221,364 of JAQMYG010000006.1, forward strand.
ACAGAATTAATTTTCACTATTTATTCAGTTCATTAGCACAACTCTTTAGAAAGATTCAAACTAAATAGTGACATCACCTGTGTCAGAAATAGGTGCAAATAGTTGGGACCCAAATGCAGGACACAACAGATCAGATGGTTTTCTTGAAATTTTAATAAAAGTTGCAATCAGCACAGATTATGGCAATGACCATAAAACTGAGGAGGTACATTGACAGCCGTATTGATGGTTGCTGGCAGGTTCTATACAGTACTTGGATCTCTGGGTCAGGTTTGCATGGAGTGGACTGCGACAGAAAACTGGCGACTGAGACAAGTGGTGCACTTATCCTCCAGAGATAGCAGGTGGCTGTCATGATCCGTGCAGGCGAGGTGGATCCAAGCACAGAGCGAGTAAGGGAAACAGCGGCAGTTATTCTGTGATGTACTACGCACTGATTTTTTTTGTGAATAAGAGCTCTTGCTGATTGATGCGGAGGCACGGCGCCAGCCTCGAGGAGAGAATCTGCAGGTCTGATCCACGGGGAATAATCGAGGTCGTGGATATACGTGGTTTAAAGCCGTGAAGTCAAAAAAGTCTGTGATCCAGAATCGTGGACTTTACGAGATATCCAGAAAACCAAGAAAACAATAATCCAAAACGTTAGACATGAGCGAGATCCATGAAACAAAGCGTGTGTCGAGATCTGAAGGTCAAGGCAGAAATGAACGCTGGAAAACTGGGCATGAGAGCACACAATAATCTGGTAAGGAGTGGTTGTTTTGATGTAGAGTTATATAGAGTGAAGTAATAAATGGAGATGAATAACAGGTATGCTCAAACCGGTGAATGAGGCGGCAAAATGGAAGAGTGTGTAATGGAGTCGCAGATAATCATGGTTTGTTTGGACAGGTGAGTGTGACCTGGCGTGCCATGACAGTGGCCTTTAGCCTTCTGAGGAAGACTAAAGCTCATGAAAGGGTTAGCACATAGACAGGGGATTAAGAAGTGGGTAGCTTAATCAATATATACAAAACTCTTTGTTTTCAAACATGAAGTTACTCTTGTTATGGCTAGGTGTCAAAGGCAAATATGTGAAGACTGGTTTTGATTTAAATTGAGTTGAATCAAATCCCTTTAAAGGAAAGCCCAAAGGAATCACTGGAAACTCCAAGAGGATTGCTAACAAGTTGAGCTTTGGGAGAGAAGAGATCTGTAATGGTTGAGATGGGCTGAGGTCAGGTCAGCTTCACAGGCACAATCAGGAAGTAGGCAAAGATCAGAAAATTCCAAAACACTCAAGCAGAATTTTAAATCCATTTATTAGTCCAGAGGTCAGATATTCAGAGGACATATACATACACGTAGGCAGACGGGATTAGCAAAAGAGAGCAGCCAATGACATCAGACAGCATCCTTGTGCCTTCATCTCTCTAAGATTGAATCCAGCTGAGCATACCTATGATGTGGGTGAGAAGTAACTTCTGGTGGTAAAGCTGGCTTTGGAGGAGTGGCGTCACTTTCTTAAAGTCGCAGAGCAACCCTTCTTGATTTGAACAGACCATAAGAACTTGGAATATCTGTTGTCTGCCAAGATGTTGAATGCCAGATTGGCTCAATGGTCTCTTTTCTGGGGCACTTTTACCAAATTTACCCTCTCTTACCGCCCGGGGTCTACGAATGGGAAACTGGATGCACTTTTCAGAGACTTCGTCCTGATAGAGAATCAGGAGCCAGTGGAGCGTATCCTACCCTTTTCAGTCCTGATCCAAGGTCTCCATCTACTGTAGATATAGAAAAAGAATCTTCAAAGCCAGACTTGTCCAAGTGTCATAACTCCAAAGTTTTATGCATCCTAGTATTTCACACATGCTATCCGTTGACTGTCAACGATTCTGGTAGCTGACAATCACCAAGGATGTGCATGACTACAGTATGTCTTGGCCTGTCCTACCTGCGCACAGTACAAAGCCTCCACATTGGCCACTGCAGGATTTCTTTGACCTTTAGCCATAGCTCGAAGACCCTGGTCCCACATATATATAGACTTTGTTACCAGTCTACCACCGGCAAGAGGTAACAGCATGGTCTGACCATAGTCAATGAGAATGTATTTTGTACATCTCCCTATCCTTGACAAAGGAAAAAGCTCTGCTCGTGGCTCAAAATCTTTCACATTTAACGATCTTTGGTTATCAGCTTCCTCTATCCTCATCACAGAAAGCAGAGGCTTTTGTCTCATCTGCCATATTCTTTGTCCGTTGTTGTCATAACTAGAAGTAAGCCAGGACTACTCTTCTCACACACACCCGCTCCACAACTGGCACTAGGACCCGGAAGTAGTATTGTCGCGAAACAGGAAGCATAAAAGGAGACAAGATGGCGCTTCATATCGCTCAGTTATTGAGTTCGCCCATGTCGTATCTGACGGTTTGCCAGCCATTTCGTGAGTACTCACTTTCTTGGGTTTGCTTTCTGATTTGAGTGTGTGTTAAAAGGACGCGGGTTAAATTTGTGTTTTTCCATTGCTCCCCTTCTGAGAGAGTCCTTAGAATAACTTGCGTGGTTATCCTGCCTACTCGTGTTGCTTCTGCGTTTGGGTTTACCATCCACGCTACAAAGGGCTAACCGCTACATCTTCTGGTCAACCCGAGTTAGTTCCTGACAGAATGACTGAGCTGCGAGCAGTAAACCCAGCGGATCACTCGCACCTCTGCGATGTGGTGAACCGGCACGCCGAGCTAACCGATAAGCTAACCGGAGAGATCGCGATTCCTCGCCGGATCGTTTAAAGACGTTGTGGCCTTGCGCCGTGAGGTGGCGGAGCTTCGGCAGGAGAAAGCGGCCCTCCGCGAGGCGGACGGGAAGTATAGTGTTTTTCTAACTACATTAGATCTGGTGTTTGAGTTTAATTCCACCAAATACTCCACCGATCGGTTGCGTATTTGCTCTCCTCGTTTCGTTGCTATCCGGGCAGGCAGCAGAGTGGGCCACGGCAGTTCTTCGTTCTGATTCGGACACCGCCCATTCATACAATGAATTCACCGACAGCTGAAGCTCACTTTTGAACACTCTGTGTGCGAGGTGGAGACCAACACAAAGCTGTACCACCTGCGGCAGGGAGGATTGTCCGTGAGCCGCTATACTGCTGATTTCCGCAGTCTTGCGGTACAAACCTCCTGGGGAGATGCCGCACTCCGGACATCCTACTACGAGGGACTGGCCTCTCGGATTAAGGATGAACTTGCCGGACGAGAGCTCCCCGCAACCCTGGAAGGGCTAATCCAATTCGCCCTTCGGATCGACTAGCGCCTCCTCTCTCGTCCGAAGCCATCCCCGAGAACCCTGCCGCCATCACCGACTTTCTCTTACATAGCACCTCGACCACCAATCTCCTTCACCACCAATTAGGACGCGCCTCCCTAACCATGGCTGAGCGTGAACGCCGCTTCTGAGAGGGACTGTGCGCCTATTGTGTGTCAGCGGCGCACCAGCGAGCGATCTGCCCTCTCCGTCCGGGAAACGCTCAGACCAGGTGAGGAGGGAGAGAAACTCACCGGGCCCTCTCCAACTCTCCACCACGGTCACCAACACCATCCCTCGTCTCACAGTTCAGGTATCCCTCCAATTTGGCCACAAACGGGTCCGAAGTACTGCGTTCATAGATTCTGGTACCGCGGGTAACTTCATTTACTCTACCTATGCCAAAGAAATGGGGGTAAAAACCGAGGCGTTATCCCAGCCTGTTCGGATCACATCGGGCCCTTTCCTCCAGCCCCATAACCACTCAAACTCAACCCATCACCCTACTTATCAACCCGCACCAGGAACAGATCCAGTTTCACCTTACCCCATCTCATCGACCCCATCATACTCGGACACCCTTGGCTCCTTCAACATGACCCTCTCATCTCCTGGACACAGAACCGGATTCTACAGTGGGGCTCGACCTGCACCGAACTCTGCCTGCGGGTGTCGGCTGGGACGTGTTCTAGGGAGTCCGAGGCCCCCGACGTCGACACCAACGCCACCAACGCCATCCCCTCCGCCTATCGGGACCTGGCTGAGGTGTTTTGAAAAATGCGCGCTACACACCTTCCTCCTCATCAGCCGGGTGCTGTTCCCCCCCGCGGCCACCTCTACGCCCTATCCACCACGGAGACACAGGCGATGGAGGAGTATGTAGCTAACGCCCTTCGTCAAGGCACCATCCGACCCTCCTCCTCGCCCGCCGCCGTGGGGTTCTTCTTCGTGAAGAAAAACGGCAGTGAACTTCGCCCATGTGTCGACTATCGGGGGCTCAACAACATCACCATCAAGAATCGTCACCCTCTGCCTCTTACCAACTCAGCCCTGGACGCCCTCTCTGGTGCCACCGTTTTCACAAAGTTGGACCTTCAGAGCACCTACAACTTGGTGCGCATCAGAGAGGGTGATGAGTGGAAGACGGCCTTCATCACCCCAACAGGACACTACGAGAGCTTGGTCATTCCATTCGGTCTCTGTAATGAACCCGCTGCCTTCCAACAATTCATCAACGATGTCCTCCGTGACATGCTAGGCCGGTGGGTGTTTGTTTATCTGGGCGACATACTAATCACGCACAGTTGACGAACACGTCCAACATGTCAGGGCGGTCCTCAAGAGATTGCTCGCCCATCAGCTGTATTGTAAGTTGGAGAAGTGCGCTTTTCACGAGCGCTCCACCACGTTCCTGGGTTTTGTCATCTCGTCCCAGGGTGTGGCCATGGACCCGCAGAAGCTTGAAGCTGTGCATCTTTGGCCCCTACCCAAGACCCTCAAACAGCTTCAACGGTTTCTCGGGTTTGCGAATGTCTACCGTCGCTTTATCCGGGGCTACAGTACAGTTGCAGCACCTTTGACCGCTTTGACCCGACCCTCATCTCACCACTTCACCCTTAACCCTGCTGCCATCTCCGCTTTCCACGAACTCTGTCACCGATTCACCACCGCACCATCCCCAATTCTCATCCATCCGGACGCAAGTCAACCATTCGTTGTGGAGGTGGACGCCTCGGATGTGGGCGCCGGGGACCATTCTCTCCCAGCAAGGTCCAGATCAGAAACTACACCCTTGTAGTTTCTTCTCCAAAATGTTTGACCCCACTCAGCAGCGATACGGAGTAGGGGACCGTGAGCTGCTGGCCATAAAGTGGGCTTTGGAGGAATGGCGTCACTGGCTCCAGGGCACCAGGGGGCCATTCATCATCTGGACCGATCACCAAAATCTCATCAAAATCCGGAATATAAAAAAGCTCAACCCCAGACAGGCACGGTGGGCCATATTCTTTGAACATTATAATTTCCACCTCTCATACCGTCCGGGGTCCAAGAACACCAAAGCAGACGCCCTCTCCCGACAGCACGAGGAAGACGTCCCCCGGATGGACCCCGCGCCTGTCCTCCCAGCATCTAAAATCATTGCACCACTTCGCTGGGATTTGGAAACGAGGGTTTCGCCAGGCGCAGGCCGTGTGTGCCGGCAGGTGTGCCGTCTGGACTACTCTACGTGCCTCACACCATGAGAGTGGAGGTTCTTCAGTGGGGCCATTCATCTTCCCTCTCGGGACACCCAGGCACTCGCCGCACCCTCCAATTCATTCAGCACGCCTTCTGGTGGCCATCCATGAGGAAGGATGTCGACGAGTTCATCCAGGCGTACCCTGTGTGTGCCAGGGCAAAAGATAACAACCAGCCAACGCCGGGGGAACTCCAACCACTACCTGTCCCTCGCCGGCCCTTGACACACATAGCTGTCGACTTCATCACGGGGCTGGCGGTCTCCGTGGAAAAAAACACCATCCTGACTATCGTCGATTGGTTCTCCAAGGCCGTGCACCTGGTGGCCCTCGCCGGACTCCCGTCAGCCAAAAACTCAGCCGAGTTGATACTAGAACACGTATCCGAAGGACATCGTCTCGGACAGGGGGCCCCAGTTCACTGCCCGGTTTTGGAAGGACTTCTGCCGTCTGATCGATTCAACCTGCAGTCTATCCTCCGGGTACCACCCCCACACTAATGGTCAGACGGAGCGGACCAACCAACAACTGGAGCGCTACGTGACATGCTTCGTCGCCGATCGCCAGCACTCCTGGGCCCGCTACCTCATTTGGGCAGAACTATCACTCAACCTCCACATCTCGTCTGCCACAAACCTAAGCCCATTTGAGGTACTCCACAGTTTCCAGCCTTCCATGTTCGAACACCAAGAACCGGAGGTTGATGTACCGTCGGCCCAACAGTTGATCCGCCGGTGCCGGCGGCAGTGGCACCTAGCCAACCACGCCATCCAGCAGGCCAACACTCGCTATGCCAACCAACATCGCCATCGACACCCTCCGGGATGATTGTAAAATGTAGGTGACAAGGTATGGCTATCAACAAAGAACTTTCATCACCATACAGAAATACGGAAACTTTCACCCAGATTCATCGGCCCCTATCGCATCACCCTCCGGATTAATCCTGTCATCTACCAGCTCCAGCTGCCTGCGGCGCTCCGAATCCATCCGGTATTCCACACCTCTCAACTCAAACCCTTCACCACTTCTCCTATGGTTAGCTCCTCCTCCCCGAATCACCGTAAATTACACCGTACATCAGATCCTCGATTCGCGCCCTCTGGGCCGAGGCATCCAGTACCTGGTCGACTGGGAAGGCTACGGTCCCGAGGAACGATCTTGGGTTCTGACCCGGTTCATCCTCGATCCCGAGCTTATCAGGGACTACCGTCGTCGGGTATCCTCCACCCCAGGACCGTCGGGAGTCGGTCCTGGACAGGGGGGTACTGTCACACACACATGCTCCGCGACCGGCACTAGGACCTGGAAGTATTACGGTCGCAAAACAGGAAGCATAAAAGGAGACAAGATGGCACTTCACATCGCTCAGTCATTGAGTTCGCCCATGTCGTATCTGACGGTTTGCCAGCCATTTCGTGAGTACTCATTTTCTTGGGTTTGCTTTCTGATTCGAGTGTGTGTTAAAAATGTGAAAATTTTGGTTAAATTTGTGTTTTTCTCTTGCTCCCCTTCTGAGAGACTCTTTAGAATAACTCGCGTGGTTATTCTGCCTACTTGCGTTGCTTCCGCGTTTGGGTTTACCATCCACGCTACAAAAGGCTAACCGCTAACTGCTACGTCTTCTGGTCAACCTGGGTTAGTTTCTGACAACTCTGTTGAAACACACAAAATCATACTCCAAATGGGCCAATCGCAATTGCAATGCTCTGACCCTGTTTGATGAACCTGCTCTGACACTGTTTGATGAATCTGTTTTGACCCTGTTTGATAAATCAGCTCTGATGCTGTTTGATGAATGTGCTCGAATGCTGTTTGATTAACCTGCTCTGACCTTGTTTGATGAATCTGCCCTAACCCTGTTTTGGCTAGCGCTATAAAACACAGCTGGCCGTGCTGGCCTTTGAACTTTTCATTAAAGGGACAATCTCCAACTCGACATGATACAAAAGCAGCCTTCACATATTTGCATACAGTATTTGTCACGTGATTCGGAGGAAACATGTGATAGTCTTCGGCCCTCCTGACTGAGTGGTAGTAGATCACTTAATGCGTGGGCGCCCTAGTGACAGGGAGGAATTAGATATGATTAAATTAGTGAGAAAATTCGGGGGGACCCCACCCCCAATAAAAAGTCTTCCTCAGGCTTTAGAAGGAGTCTAAATTCTCTGTCTAAAGGAGTTTAAAGTGTCTCACCCAGTGTCTCAGGATGAGTGCACCGCTCACCTCCGCCACCAGATTCCTGTTGCAGTTCCCAATCACGGAACCTGCCAACAAGCAGTGGCAATCAATTTGGCTGTCAATGTACAATTTTTGCTCTGTGTTAGGCTGTTGTTACTCCTCGCTTACTCCGTAGGCTCCCTACCTAGGCCAGGTTGGGCCCGCTGGCGATAATTAACGTTAATGGCTTTCTCCGCGTTATAAAAGTGGAGACAGCAAAGAGTCATGCGGTGGAGCTATAAAGAGTGGCATGTGAGCAGGTCAATGTAATGCGCCCCAGAGACTTTTAAGGTGAAACCAAAATGCCGCCCCTTTGAGGACAGAGTGGGAAAGAACTGCTTGAGCTCCCACGGAACTTTCAGTCTCGCTCAGAACCCACCATTGCACCCCCACCACGGAAGAGGAAAAGGCCACTGATTGGATTGCATTAAGGCCTCTGATACCAGCAGGGAAAGCAACCCAGTGGACGGAGGTCAGAAAGGGACACCCGTCTGAGACCGCGCCCAGAGAGAGCTGGAAGGGGCCAGTCTTGGCTCATTTTATCAGGAGGGGTCGTCTTCGTGAGCATGCAGGAGCATTGCCTCCACATGTGCCCGCATGCTAGCTTGGCACTGCAACCAGCCATGCACATGCACCACCTCACTCTCCTTTTTCCCTTTCTCCCTCTTTTAACCCTTTTCCTTCCCCATTTTTCTTAATAAAATTACTCTTTTTCCCATAAGACCTCACTTTGTGGCTTTGTGTCTGGCATGAGATTAGTCCGGGGAGACTGTGGTCTGTGGTGCCACCCATACAAGAAGGTCGAACCCATTATAACTATAATACATGGTGTGATGTCTTAGTACTTTTGGCCAACCCTGTACCTGTGAAATACTTTTTCTGCTTTAATTACATAAATGACCATAAAATGTTTCTGATGAAGCTTTTCTTACTCAGACCAAAGATGTACTACAGCAACCACTTCCAAGAGGATAAATTTTATGTGCTTCATCCTGACTTTCTAAGATACATCCGGAACAGGTTTGAAGAGGATGATTTTGATGTAGTTCTTATTGTTTTTAACATTTTAAAGACTAGTAAGAACAAACTGGTTCATCGGGTAGTTAGGGCTTTCTCTTAATAGTAATATTTAATTGACATTTATTTATTTATTTATTTATTTAATTTCAGGTTTATGCCATCTGAAACTCTGAACAGTTCCTTCTGGCATATATACAGACCCACCAATGGAGCATTCACATTGTTCTTAGCTCTTCACTCCTGTGATATAGTGAGAAAATATCATACATTACTTTCATAGAAGACTGTTTTAGTCTAAATACTTTTTGTAGTGTTCATACAGTAGTGATAAATCAATCAATCAATCAATCAATTAATCAATCAGTCATATAATCATAAATGAATCATTACTGTCCTTAATACCATTTCTTCTTTTTTTTCTTGATGAAACTGAGTTTACTATATGCCTCTCTGATAATTATTATTATTATTATTATTATTATTATTATGGGAAGAAGAACATCAAATTAATCATTACTCTCCTTATTATAATTCTTCTACTTTTTCTTCTTCTTCTTCTTGATGAAACTGATTTTGCCTCTCTTCTTCTTTTTATTATTATTATGGGAAGAAGAACAATGTAGTTTTACGTGTTCAGACAATTGTGCAATTCATTCTTATCAAAATAATTATGATTTACATTTACATTTGCACATTTGGGATTAGTCCAAGTATTGAAGAAACGGATGCGTCTTGAGTCATCATTTAAAGATTGTCAAAGACTCCGCTGTATGGACATCTAGAGGAAGTTCGTTCTACCAACTAGGTGCCAGAAATAATTTTGTGAACTGATTTGGCTTTATATACCATATCATGTTGGTTAACTCAGCCATTGAGGTTGCACAACCCAGTGTAGTCTTAGTGTAGTCTGTTGTTGGTTATTTGGTTGCTCCTGGCAAGGGGTCGCCACAGCAGACCATCCAGTCCACACATACGATTTTGGCACAGGTTTTAGTTTGGATGCCCTTGCTGACGAAACCCTCCCATTTTACCTGGGCTTGGGACTGGCACTGGATCCAGTGGCTGAGGTTTGGGCACTGGCTGGGAATTGGATCCAGGCCTTCCACATGGCAGGTGAAACACCTACCACTGAGCCACCAGTGGCCTGTAGTCTTAGTGTAGTCCAAGCCTGAAAAATTTGTTGGGTTACTTACAAAGTAAAGGCATCCAACGTAAATATGCCAAATCAATATGCAGATCATAAAAAAAAAAAATCCATACTTGATTAGTCAAGGCTCAGGTTAACAGCGACTGCCTCAGATTGGTTGACCGAAGAAAGAAAATAAAGTGAGGGGGCAGAAGTGTCCAGAGAGAAACAGAGTGAAATAAGGAAGGGTGAAAGAATAGAGGTTAAAAAATTAACTTTGAATGTGTGACTGGTAAAGAAAGAAAGCTAACTAAGATGATGGAGCGGAGAAAGGTAAATATACTGTGTGTACAAGAGACCAAGAGGAATTGAAGCAAATCTAAGAACAATGGAGGTAGGTTCAAAATGCTTTCCTATGGTGTAGATAAAAAGAGAAATTGTGTAGGTCTAATACTGAGGGAAGAGTATGCCAAGAGTGTAGTGGAGGTGAGGAGAGTTTTTGGTGGAGTGATTAGTTGTTTGATGGGGTAATGATAAATTTCATTAGTGCATAGGATTCACAGGTGTATGTGATGTGAAGAAGAAAGAAGATTTCGGGAGTGAGTAGAAAAAGTGGTTGAGTGTCCAGAAGAAAGATTAGTGATAGGAACTGACATTAATGGACATGTTGGAGAAGGGAACAGAGGTGGTGAGGAGGTGATGGGTAGGTATGTGGTCCAGGAGAGAAATGTGAAAGGACAGCTTATTGTAGATTTTGCAAAAAAGGATGGCAATGGCAGTGGTAATACATATTTTAAGAAGAAAAGGGAACACAGGGTGACATATAAGAGTGGTGTTTCATGTAGGTGAACTTCCTGCTCTGTAGGACATGCAATTAGATTACACTGTAAGGTGGTTGCAGGGAATAGTGTAGCTAGACAACATCGGATAGTGATCTCCAGAATGAGGAACAGACATACCGTATAGTGAGTTGTATGTAAAGCAAAACTCAAAGGAAGGAGAAATGGATTTATATCGACTGTACAGTTGTTGTACAGTTTTACATTCAGTTTTACATTCTTTTTTAGTGCAATTTACCTCTTCTTTCTAAGATCTTAGAAGTGTTTAAGTTCCCATTTTTAAGAAAAATGGAGATGTGCAGAGCTGAAGACTCATAAATCAGATGAGACATACCACAAAGTTATCAAAGTTATGGGAAAGAAAAGTAGAAGCTAGCACCACAGATTCAATTCCAGATTAAAATTTTTATTTGTCACATACACAAGCATACACTGCATGCTATGTAGTGAAATGCTCACACGAATGTTCGTGACCTTAAAAAGGAAAGATGAAATGTAATAAAAAGGTAAGAATAGGCAAATTGCACTAGAAAAGTATGTAAAATGTAAAATCTACAAATATTAAATATACAGTTACAATAATATAAAGTTGAGATATACGGAGTGCGAAATGAGGTGATGTGTGTGTGACAGTAGCAGTAGTGTTATCCAGCACTGCTTGCTGTCGATTGAGTGCAGGTCGGGGTGTCCAGCGGTCAGCTGATCGCAGCCTTGTAGGGCTCTTCTGTCCTGCATGGTTCTGTTCCCCGTCAGTATGCTCTCTATGGTGCAAATGTTTCTAAGTACCTTGGACGATAGTTTGAAGTCACTCAGGCGTCTAAGGTTGTAGAAATGCTGTAGGGTCTTCTTCATCATGGTGCTGATGTGACAGGCCCATGATGTGAATGCCAAGGTACTGGAAGCTCTCCACTCTTTTCACTGTGAACTTGGAGGTGCAGTTGGTAGTGGCCACATAGTCATACGGGTACAGTGGGGGGCTCAAGACACAACCCTGAGGTAGAGGTTCTTTAGTGATAACCCTAACCCTAGTCCCAGGTGCTCCAGCTTGGTGGTGAGTGTGGAGGGAATTACAGTATTAAATGCTGAACTGTAGCATTTAAAACAGCATTTAACATAATTCCCCTCCTTAGTGTTCAGATGGGTTAGTGTTGTGGGAAGAAGGTGTGAAATGGCATCATCTGTTGATTCGTTATGACGATATGCAAACTGTGATGGGTCCAGTGTGTCATCTATACCCCTTTTCCACTGCTCTGGTTCCCGTGCCGGTTCCCAATTTTGGAACCAGTGCCGCGCTTTTCCACAGAAAAAAATTGGTGCCGGTGCCCTAAAATAAGCACAGAACCGGCCCCTAAACTCTGCTGGTCTAGTCGCAAGAACTAGATATCATATAAGAGATGATGAAGTCTCTGGCCAGCCTTTCAAAGCATTTTTATCACTACTGAAGTCAGGGTTACAGGGCGATAGTTGTTGAGGGAAGCAGGATGTGGTTTCTTTGGAACGGGAATATAAATGTACTGGTACTCTTTGAAGCATATAGGGATTACGTTTCGGATAAGAAGAGGTTAAATATTTCTGTGAACACAGGTGCTAGCTGGTCTACGTAGACTGTGAGGACTCAACCTAAGATGGCGTCTGGTCCTGGAGCTTTTTTAGTGTTTACCCTCTTGAAGGCCTCCTCACATCATGGTGAGAAGAGCCCAGAAGAGGTTTAGGGATGTGGTGAAGGAGGACATGCGATAGGTTGTAGTGAAAACGGAAGATGTGGAAGACACAGTTAGATCGAGACAAACGGTCTGCTCTGGCGACCCCCAACGGGAGCAGCCGAAAGAAGAAGATCATGTTTGTTAACGCATGACATTATTATTTCTTTTGAACATGTCTTAGTAGAAGAATATAATCTTTACTATGATTCTTAGGATAATTCTTGTTCTCCTCCTTCTTCTTTTGTAATTTTTAATTATTGAACTATAGTTACAGCTCATTTCTCTCCTTGTTGTCAGGTGGACGTGTATGGATTCATCACTGCTGACCACAGCAAATACCCTAACTATTACTTTGAAAGAACCACAAAAACTCCAGTTATTTTTTATGTCAATCATGACTATAATATGGAGATAAAAACTTGGAAAAAGCTGCACGATGCCGGAATCATCAACCTTTACCAAAGACATGAAGACCTAAACTAGACTGTGACTTCATGAACTTTTTTGTTCTAAATTTATTTTATTTCTAAATTTAAATATTTGTATAATGCATTACATTTTTTATATTATCATATGGGTTTTGTTACAGAATTAGTGGGTCATGAAAGATTTTTCCACAATGTGGAACAATTTTAACGTTACTTTAGTTGTGATTTTTTTTTCCAGTTAAAGACCTAATACAGGAGGCATTGTAATGTAATGTAAAGAAATATATTTAAATTGACAAAGTCTTCGTGATTTTATCCAAAAGACTAACATTACGGGCACAAGAAATCACATATTAGGAATTCTCAATGCGCTACTTGCACACTTACTTCGGCGTTCTTTTCAATAGGTCTCAGTCAGTTCCGGTTTAGCGATGGCTACGTTCTACACCCGCTGTCTCCAGGATCTCCCACGGATTAACGTTACTGACGTGCATCGTATTTGCAAAACAACCATATTATATAAGAATATATATATATATTATATACTATATAAGAACTTATTAAAGTCAAAGTCAACTTTATTGTCAATTCTGCCACATGTACAGGACATACAGAGAAATGAAATTGCGTTACTCTCAGACCCTTGGTGGATAACAGATAACATTAAATACATAAAGTAGAATTTTAA
>JAQMYG010000006.1:23244253-23257924 GCA_030014215.1 Clariallabes teugelsi
CCTTTACAATGTAGAAAGAAATAAAAATCAGGAACCATCATGGAGTTAGAAAGTGACCCCAAACTTTTGAACAGTAGCGTATGTGCTTCATTGAATACACCAAAGCGTTCGACTGTGGCATGTGACATGACAAACTGTGGAATGCACTGAAAGAACTATGCATCACGGCACATCTGATCACACTGATACGATTACTCCATGCTGACCAGAAGGCAATTTGTCTGAACAGCATACGGCGACACAGAATTTGAAAGAGTGTATGATAGAGCTGCATCTTATCTCCTTTTCTTAACTGATCTGCAGAGTGAAGGAGGAAAGTGAATGGATGGGCCTGAATTAGAATGTCAAGACAATGAAGTTCATGACAACAGCGAGCAACAGTAAATAAAGTGCATGTTGGGATAGACGGCAAGGAAATTGAATCAGTCAAAGATTACATCTCCCTTCGATCAATAATTGATTGGAACACTGACTGAAATCAGAGAAAAAGCAGACAGTTGCACTGGATCACAGCACAACATTTGACATTTGCCTCGCAATGGAGCGCAGAGTTCTCCAGACTATTGTGTTTTGCCACATGCATTCGCGAAAGCTGGACGGTGACTCAACTCGGGTGTTGGAAGAATACCAATGTGGAAGTGGTAAATAGAATCATACTGGATGTTGCTCAAAGCTTCTGTAATATCACCAGACAATTTTTCATCACTGGAAAAATCTATCATGCTGGGAATGGTCAGTGGAACACACAGAAGAGGCCACTCAAAAGAAGAGGTCCACGACAAGAAGGCATGCGGAATGAGGGCCTAAACTAAATTAATTATTACTGTCCTTATTACCATTCTTCTTCTTCTTCTTGATGATGAAATTTTTACTATATACTTACTATTATTATTATTATTATTATTATTATTATTGAAAGAAGAAAGATGTCCTTTTCACTGTTCAGACTTTTGTGCCATTTATTGGCTTCTTAATAATAATAATAATAATAATAATAATAACAACACTATCCATTCACTCATTTTATTCTTGGATAAACATACATCTCATTTCTCTCCTTGTCGTCAGGTAGACATGTATGGATTTATCACTGCAGACCACAGCAAATACTCCAACTATTACTTTGAAAGAGAGACAATAACTCCAGTTATTTTTTACGTCAATCATGACTACGACCTGGAGATAAAAACCTGGAAAAAGCTGCACGATGCCGGAATCATCAACCTTTACCAAAGACTGAAAACCTAAACTAGACTGTGACTGCTTTAGTTTATGTATTACTAAATATTTAGTACATACACTTAGGTATTTGTACTGTATAATGTGTTAATTTTTTTTTTTTTTTTTATATCGTAATATGGCTTTAGTTACAGAATTAGTGGGTGATGAAGGATTTGTTCCACAATGTGGAACAATTTTAATATGTTACTTTGAACAGTTGATATTGAGATGTATATCTGCTACTTCTGCTCTGTAAAGCCTTCATAACGGCTCTAATCTGAGGTGCTGTTTGTTTGAGGTTAATTGGTGATTTCTGAGGCTGGTGACTCTAAATGAACGTCTCCTCTGCAGCAGAGGTCAGTTTTGGTCTTGCTTTCCTGGGAAGGTCTTTATGAGAGCCAGTTTCATCATGGATGGGATGGAGCTGAATGGGTTTTGCAAATGCACT
Organism: Clariallabes teugelsi; assembly: GCA_030014215.1. Classification (NCBI taxonomy): domain Eukaryota; kingdom Metazoa; phylum Chordata; class Actinopteri; order Siluriformes; family Clariidae; genus Clariallabes; species Clariallabes teugelsi. The sequence continues at coordinate 23,245,923 of JAQMYG010000006.1, forward strand.
TGATACTGTTCTCGCAAGAACTGTTCTAGAACAGCTGACCTTTATGTATTAAAATAACAACTCACTGTTGTTGGTGGTGTTGTTGGTGTTACTTAATTACCTAATGCCAAATGTGTTATTTTATAGTATAAATCTTTTTTTTTTTTCTAGAAAAAAGAATACGTTGTTTTAGTAAATAAAATAACTAGTAAATAAATGCAAACTTGTATCCAAAAGTTTGACTGGTACTGTAAATATATGTATATAATAAATACAGAATAAATAAAATGAAGGTGTAAATATAAATATCTAAAAGTCTGTGAAACTTCCTACATTTGTGAAATTGAGTAATTGTGGATTTGTGCCAGCAGAGGGCGCTCAAGTTGTAGTATCAGAAATGGTGGCTCTTTGTTTATTTAATTACTTATTTCGTTTTTCCAGGTAATGCAGGATGTGTGGAAGCATGCAAATAAGTTTGACCTGTCTAAGCAAATAATGAACTTAGTGTTGACATAATTGCCAGTGCATTATCACACAAGATGTAGCCATTATGTCTAAATCGTGGCCATAAAGAGAAGCACATGCTCAATACTTAAGCCGTGACCTTCCCATGATTGGTATTAAGTTGTCTGGTGTGTAACTAAAAAAACACCACCACCAGCAGCAGCCTGAACTGGTGAACACATTTGGAAGCAGACATCAAGCGTAATCAGACCAGAAGACATATTTCCAGTCTTCAGCTGTCCAGGACATTTTTCACTGAATATCTAACAAAAAGTGAGGAATCCAATGGAGGCCACACCCCTTTATTTTTGTCATTTTGTGATGCTTTTCTTCTCACCATGATTCCAAAGAGTGGTTATTTGAGTTCCTGTCAGCTTGAACCAGTTGGTGTTCTCCTCTGACTTCTCTTATCAGCGAGACAATCCCGCTTACAGAACACATGCTGACTTTTAGTTTGTTGTAGTTGTTGTTGCTTCTTACATCATTCTGGGCAAAATTGACAGTTCCAAACCGGCCCATTATGCACCGGGAAAAAAAAATAATTAAAAAACCCTTTCTGATGTTTGGTTTGAATATTATTTGAAGCTACGTGGCATGGTGGCATAGTGGTTTGCCCTGTAGCTTCGCTCATCCACGGTCGAGGGTTCGATTCCCGCCTCGAACGTGTGTGTGTGTGTGTGCGCATGGAGTTTGTATGTTTTCCCCGTGCTTGGTGGGTTTCCTTCGGGTACTCAAAGACATGCAGTGTTCCCAAACTGCCTGTGGTGTGTTTGTGTGTGTGTCCAGGGTGTACCTTGCCTTATGCCCGAAGTCTCCTGGGATAGGCTCCAGGCTTCCTGTATATAATAAGGCTTATAGAAAATCAATGATTAGATGATTTGAAGCTCTTGACTTGCTGTTCTTAGTATTTTGGCTGCTCCCGTCGAGGCATCGCTACAGCAGCCATCTAATCAACACACAACTTGGCACAGGTTTTACCCCGGATGCCCTTCCAGACGCAACCCTCCCATGCTTGGGACCGGCACAGCATCCAGTGGTTGGGGTTTAGGCATTGGGTGGAAAGTGAACTCTGGCCTTCCGCATGACAGCCGAGAAACCGAGTAGTGAGCCACCAGTGCCCCAGTTGATTTGTGAAATTTTATGCATTAGGCACTAGCCACATGATTGACTGATGAAACCTTTGCATGAATCAACAGATCAATTAAGTCCCCCCCACGTGATTTTCTCTTGTCTTTCATTTATTTAATCCACTATATTTTCTCCCTATGATTTATTTATGTTGGTTTTTGTGTTTCTCACGTAATTTATATATTTATTTATTTTTACATGCATGTGTTTACACGTGTGATTCCCTCAAATTTCCACGTGATTTTCTCACATCATTATTTTTTGCCCATTATATCTTTTTCCATTGCACATCCTGCATTACCTGGAACATTTAGGTTTATGTTTTTGTGTTTCTCACGTGATTGATTGATTCCCACCTCGGGTCTGTGTGTTTGGTAGGTTTCCTCCGGGTACTTCGGTTTCCTCCCACAGTACCAACAGATAGATTAGGCTAATTGGTGTTCCCAAACTGCCCATAGCGTGAGAGTGTGTGTATGTGTGTGTGCCTTGCAATGTATTGGCACCCCGTTCAGGTTGTGCCCTGGGATAGGCTCCAGGCCCCTCTGCAACTTTGTATACAGGATAAAGTGGTATAGACTATGATTGACTGATGAAACCTTTGCATGAATCAGCAGATGTTCCAAATAAAGTGGACCCATGACCATACTGTAATCCAACTAGGGACTAGGGAGGCTAATGGTGACTGTTGTATTTAAATCCATTTTTACAACTGGGGTACGACCAACATTAACACACTACGGGCAATTTAGGAACACCAATTAGCCTAATCTGCATTTCTTTGGACTGTGGGAGAGAAAACTGGAGTGCATGGAGGAAACCCACCAAGCACAGGGAGAACATGCAGCAGACTTGAGGCGGGAACAGAACACGGACCCTGGAGGTGCGAGGCAACAGTGATAACCTCTACACCATACCCATAACCATGATGCATGGATCAATAAATCAATCAGGATCTTGGAAGAACGATATAACTGAATAGAGCAAACCAATCTTTCTGTTTGTTCTTCCATGAAAAACAAACTTTTATAAAAACTTTTTTTTTTCCAGGTTATTATTAGAACAGCAGGACTGAAGTTAAGTTTCTGATGTCTCCAGCTTGCAGCTTTAAGACCTACCTCCAGCCAGAGTTGTGTGTTTTGAGGGCTTTTCTTTTGTGTGTGTGTGTGTGTGTGTGTGTGTGGGCGGAGCAAAGTAGCAGGCACGAGCGCGCGCGTCTCCGCTGACTCGCGCGAGCGTTCCGGTGGAGTGTCAAACACGTTCACGCGCTACCGGAGTTCGCTTCCGTGTTCGGTAGCAGGAAAAACGAGACGGAGATCCCGGGACTTTTATTCGTCTTTTATTAGTATTATTATTATTCTGCTGTTCGGTTGTTATGCTGCTCTAACTTCGTGGCCCGCGGTGAGTTCACGGTCGGCGAACACCTTTTGTGTGTGTGTGTGTGTGTGTGTGTGGGCTCGTACACGTACGCGGTTGTATCTGTCCTGGGACAAACACCTAGTAAGTTTTTTCGTGTCCTTCAGCCCTCTAACGTCATTGGTTGATTGTTTTATTCCGATGTTTCAATGGAAAAGCAACAAAGTTACTGTGAGATCAAAGGCGCCGTCTAACCGTCACGTGTGAAGTTTTACACGCGCCTTGTTTTAGATACATTTTCCTCTACGTGTTGTTTGTTTTCATTTATTTGTCCATGTGTTTATATATTTTTTTAATCCCCGTCCACATTCACATGTGATCTTCTCACGTGATCAACTTTTCCCCCCCATGTATTGTTTTTCTGTTTTATTAATTTAATCTCATAAGTAAATTAAGTTTTCCCCCACACGTGATTTTCTTTCATTTATTTATTCCACTATATTTTCTCCTTATGATCTATTTATGTTGGTTTTTGTGTTTCTCACGTAATTTATGTATTTATTTATTTTTACATGCACGTGTGATTCCCTCAAATTTCCACGTGATTTTCTCACATCATTATTTTTTGCCCATTATATCTTTTTCCAATGATTCATTTAGGTTTATGTTTTTGTGTTTCTTACAGGATTGATTTATTTATTTATACATGCACATATTTACACTCGTGGTGGCAGGGTGGTGTAATGGTGGCCTCGCACCCTCAGGGTTGAAGGTTCGATTCCCGCCTCGGGTCTGTGCGTTTGGTAGGTTTCCTCCCACAGTACCAACAGATGCAGATTAGGCTAATTGTTCCCAAATTGCCCATAGCATGAGAGAGTGTGTGTGTGCCTTGCAATGTATTGGCACCCCGTTCAGGTTGTACCCTGGGATAGGATCCAGGCCCCTCTGCGACCTTGTAAACAAGATAATATAGACTATGAGTGACTGAGTGAGTGAGTATTTATGTGTGTAATTCTTTCTTGTTTCCTCTCATTTTTCACGTCTTTTGCTTTTTATTTTCATGCAGTTTTCTCATATGATTTATATATTTTTCACATGTTATTTTCTCACTGAATTCATTTATTTCCTTTATTTTCACGTTATTGTTTCACTGTCTTCATTGTCACATTAGTGTTTCACATGTATGATATGTTGTATTTACTTTCACATATGTCTTTTCACATGATTTACATTATTTTCTCTCACGTTTATTTTCCATGGGATTTTCTCACATGATTTATGTATTTATTCCTTACTAGAGGTTTACCCACGGCTCTGCCCACGTGCATCTACCTAATGATGTAGGGGTAATTAAATTAAGAAATATTATTACCTTATAGTATGACATGAAAGTTGATGATGATGCTGCCTACGGTTACATTCGGTGAGGAACGCCTGAGACACGGCTGTGACGAGGGAACCACCTGTGCAAACATTGGCCACACAACCAGAATTTCTGTTTTGTTTAGATTTGTGTAGAATTATATATTGTCATGTTCATATTTAACACATACCTTTTTATTTCCACACGTGATATTCAGACTTTTTCATGAGTTTTTTTTTTTCCTCTTGCAGTGCATTTTTTTTCACGTGATTTTCTCACATAATGTATTTTTCACACTTTCACATTTCTTTTTACACAGAAAGGATTTTTAAAATTATTATCCTTTTCCCTGGTTAATTTCTTTTCAGATAATTTTTTTGTTTGTATGTTTTATTTTATTTTTTTATGTTTCAAATGTCATCTCACTTTCTTTTCATATGCGATTGCATATCCATGATGTCACGGTGTTGACTTGAATTCAATATAATATATAATATATGTTAATTTATTTTTTTTATTTTAATAGTTTTTTTTTTTTTTTTAACTTTGGGTATGTGACAGTCATACACAGTATGATATGCAGTGACATGCTTATATGACTGTCTGTGATCTAAAATGAACAGATAAAATAATGTTACTTAAAAATAGACTAGAGAATACAATTAAACTAAAGATACAATTAAAAAAAAAATTGTAATATACAAATTTACAAAAGATTATTTGTAAAAAAAATTATTATACAAAATTATTAAAATATAGTTAAAATAGAAATACATAAACTGTAATTGTGAAGTGCACTTTCACAGTTTTATGAAAACTCACGATGACAAAATGATGCTCATAACTTTAAATTGACCTGTCTCGGTAATGAATCAGTCATGTGATCTCCAAGAAAAGAGCGTAGAGGTAATGCTTTCCCATCAAAGCTACATTAGACAGTAGAGTCAAATCTGAAATAGCTTGCTCGTATAACTGAACCCTGATGAGTCTCATGAGACTCTTAGACCTGGTTCTTATTTCAAACCTTCAATCAAAGGTTCTCAAGTGACTTTTTGTAAAGACGAGGTTATTGATCCCATCCTTAGGGACCTCCACCCAGACCTGCCTTTTTTTTTTTTTTTTCTGTTCCTGAATTTGCTAATGAAAGGCCACAAGGCTCTCGCTTACCTTTCGGAGGTGTGCTTGGACTTGAAAAGGACAAAATTATACAGTTGATGTCAGTCCTAAAAATTAAGCCCTTTTCCTGGAGAGAGCTATTTTACTCAGATTAGAGGTTTTAAATGTTGGAGGAAAGATAATTATTACAGTTTTAATGCCTTACTCTGTGTTTTTGTTTTGTTTTACTTTGCAGAATCGTCAGCAAGTTTCAGGATTGAAACCGGTCTTTACTGTGGATCAACAAGATGGATGTAGCTGAAAATTTTGCTTACGATGTTTAGGATGTCTGAAGAACAAGACCTGCGGATATAAATTGCCTGTGTTTAAGGAATTAACTGCTAACGTGATGCTTGGAAAGCGAAGACATGCTGCGTGTTGTGGAGAAACCAGATCATGCATGTCTGAAGTGAGACTATAACTCGTCAGGGTTGGATAGCAGCCATGGGGAAAGAGCAGGACCTCCTGCTGGCTGTGAAGAATGGAGATCTTCTCGCTGCTCATAAACTCATTGCCAAGACCAAGGCCAACCGAAATAGTAAGTGACTGACACCTCGAAAGGTGTGTTCTTGAAGGAAAGGCTTAAACTGTGTATCATTTGATTCGTTTTTATGAGTGTTTTCTTCCCTTTGAGTTTAGATGTACAGCATAATAAAGAAATAGCTGAAAACTGGTATCTTAAATTTTCACTTCATAGCATCAGCATTTCTGTTAAGTGATAAATCACGTTTATAGTGTTGGTGATAGTGTTAGTGATATTAGCTAGAGCATTTCTCATACACGTCAGATAATGATCGAATACATTGTTAGACGTCCTGCGAATAAGCTTAAAAAATAAAAAAGCTTAAAGCACTAAATATAGGTGTTGGGATTAAGAGGCATAAACCTCGACGACTGAAAAAGGTCGTGATGTTTATTGCTCCTCTACTGCGCCCTAGGATTGGGAATCCCCAGGGATCACCCGATACGATATTATCATGATACTTGGGTGTCGATTTGATTTGCATTGCAACTCCATAAATATCACGATTTTATAAACATCTCGATTGAATACAAATTAAAAAAAAATAATTTATTACAATTTTAAACAGACGTAGGACAGGATGCTGTGCCGCCTGCTGGTGTGTGAATAGTTTAGAGGAGCGGCAACATTTTACCACCTCAAATGCACACAAATATACATTTAAATTAATAATAATAAAAAAAGATTTTCAAATTAGTTTGCTGATATACAAATTGCCACACAAAAGACTAAACGTATGAATTTATTTATTTCCCGCTGTTTACTGCCCCTGCTGGAAGTTCTCCGAGCTGTGGATAATCGGCACTAGCCAAATTCTATCCTTGTTGCCTGGAAGAGAAAGAAAACAAACAAACAAACAAAAAAAAAAAACAGCTGACGCTCGATGAACTCTACTAATTAGTTTAAACGGCCAGTCGCACACTTCTCCTCCCCTTTGGATGCTGACCAGGTGAAATTTCTGCAAAAGATGCAACAAAACATTAATTACATAATGATTAAATGCCCACAGCATATACTCTCAAGAGGTCTTTGAATTGTTTGGGAGTTTTAACTTTGTAATCTGGATAATACTCTGGAAGACAGAACTGTAATTCAGTTTTCTCTGGAAGAGTTAAAGAAGAAAGATAAGAATCTTGACTACAGACAGGTGTATTTAATAGTATGAGATGGTAATCAATCATTAATCTAATTTATAATTTATCCTTTTGACTTGTCTAGTCTGAAATTGTCTGACATTTCTTTCTTTCTCCTTTCCTTCTTTGCTATTCAATACTGTTTGGCAAAGAAAGCAAGTGTGTGAAAGGATATATACTGTATATACACACACACACGCACTGTAATTTCCCTATCATTATTCCCTTGCTTTTTAGAATATAATTTGGTTTTCAGCGTACCTGAGCTCCTCAGTGTACCTTTAGAATCTGAGCTAAAATATGATTGAAGAAATAAATAAATTTGTGAGTCCTTGAGCGAAAATCTGTATCAGAACAGCTGAACAAACAAAAGAGCAACAAAAGAACAAACAAACAACAAAATATATATACTGTATATATATATACACTATTGTTATTACTATATAATTATTGCTGGTATTGCAATATTAAATTTAGTGTTGACAGATTTGGCAAATTAGATAATTCGATCATTATTTACTATTATACTGTATACGAGTCCAGCCGTTGCTAATATAATGAGGATGGTTTGCATGACATCACTGTAACCTGGCAGCCCAGACGAATGGACTGGAATGCGCACTCGTGAACAATGACGACTTCTCTGTACTGGTCAGTGGGGCGCTAGATGGTGGTGAGTGAACACGTGTAGTGTGTGACTGTCGCATTCAAAATGACTTGAGCGAGTAGAGCAAGGATTATGCATAAAAGTTTGTGTTAAAGTTAAACATTCCTCGGGGGAAACTGGTCAGACGATTAAGAAGGCTTTCAGACAATCTGTTTAAAGATCTTTAGAAAATATCTGTATTTTTCATATTCTCATATGGTTCCACAATTTCCGTACAGACCTCGGACAAATAGGAATCTAATTGATAAAATTCACTGATGAACATATTATTTTAGATGGAACTGCATAAATCAGCCCAGCTGTGGGCTTTAACACTTCAACACACACGATCAACACAGTATAGCTAAAAGTATTTGAACCCCCAACCATCATACTCGTACATGGTTTTTGGAAGTCCTTTTCCATTTTGCTTTTATAATACGCTCCACTCTTCTAGTGGAGATCTGTGTTCATTTAGCTACAAGAGCATAAGGAAGGTCAGGGACTGATGCTGGGTCAGGAAGGTTTATCCCAAAGACTTTCAGTGGGGTTGAGTTCAGTCAGAGCTCTGTGCAGTGACACTTGAGTTCTGGGTTTATGTTGCTTAAAGCTAAGATTTTAATAAGGAAAGAAGGCATGTTTAGTCCCTACTGGCATTAGTACCCGTCGTTGATGAGAAAAGAGTTTTTAGAAATAGTTCAAAAGGTTAAAGCTAAAAATAATCCGATCAGCTTTAATGTAATCAGTGATATTATTATTGTTTCAGGTTGAAGTCTATGTACATGTTTGTCTGTCTTTCTGTACGGTAGAACTCTCTGTCTAACTTTAGACAAAGAAATAAAATGTAGGTTGAGTATCTTACGGCTAAGTAGAACTTCTTTCATCGTCAGCCAGATACACTCCCTGTCTGAAGTAGATTATTACATCCAACACATGACTGTTCATAACATCATTTTTACTCAACACATCACTTTTCACTTAAAATGCATAACCCTATCCGTTCTGATATTTTACACGCCCTCGTCTCGGACTGCTGTGGATACGGTTGCTCTAATGACCCGTATTTTATCTCATAGTGACACAGTTTCGGAAAATATGAGACCAACAGGTTTTAATTGGTTTTAACAAACATTTTCATTTGTTTGTGTTTGTCGAAGATTTGGGCATTTGTACAGTAGGTGCATTACGGTCGTTTCTGTGTCTTCCCCATGTTCTGTGTATGCATGGTTTAATTATCGCATTGATTGGCTCTGCTGAGTGACAGGTATAGCCACGGCCACTTTCAAATTTATTAAAAATTTTATTTGTATAGCGCTTTTAACAATTGTCATTGCCGCAAAGCATCTTTACACAACCAAAAGAATTATGGAAATTTGAGGGCAAGAGCGCTATATTCGGCAAAAAAAAAAAAAAAAAGCAATGGCTCCTGTGAGGTAATCTGGAACAAAACTGCTCATGACGTCACTTCTACTCAACATTTAGATGAATTAAATTAACAAAGTTTCATTAAATTCTGCCAGGTTTACATGATGCTGTGACAAATTCGGCTTGACAGACATACAGATATACAGACATACAGACAAATTTTTCTGAGACTGGTTTCAGGTCCTCCAATTTATGAAACATAAAGACATCATTGAAAGAGCGAGTTCTGACTAATGTACAGACAAAACCTTTCTTTTATTTATATAGATATAATTTTGCGAGTAGATATCACTCTGTCATTTCCATGCATATTTTTTTTTCAGAACAGTAGAAACAGAAAATAATATAATCTGTCAAAATGATTTGTTTGGTTTAAACGACCCAGATGTAGTAACCTCTTCTGAGTTTGAGTGTACAGCCTTTAATCCTAATCTCATTGCTTTCAGATAGACAAACCCTTGGGAGACATCACACACACTAAGATTTTGTGCAAAAGCCTTTAACTTTCTGCAGTGTGTTGGTTGATTGATGTGTGAAAATGATTCTTCATGCTCCCAGAACCACTATTTCATAGTTTCATAGTTAAGTTCTGTAATATGTCTGCAACATCAGGGAAGAAAAACTCCATAGATGTGATAACCTCAGCTCATTCAGGTCGTCAGCGGACATCATTTTATTGCCTCATAACGTTGCTGAGTCTAGACCTGAGCAACTGAAGCAACCCCAGATCATAACACTGTCTCCAGAGGCTCGTACAGTGGGCACTATCTAGCTTCGCTTCATGCACTTCCCTTCTTACCTCTGGAATAGGGCAATCTGGACTTATCAGACCACATGCATTTTTCCATTGCCCCAAATTCCAATCTTTATGCTCCCAAACAGACTGAAGTATTTTTTCTGATGAGTCTTACTACCAAGTGGTTTTCTGATGGAGACAAAGCAATTTAGTCCCAATCCTGTGAGTTCATTTGAGGCATTTAAGTGATCTCCAGTCATGGTAGTTCAGCACTATCCTTCCAGGTTTTAATAATGTTTTAGACAGTTCTTAGACCGTGACCTTTTTGAAAGGACAACTTCTTTTTTTGGCCAGATAGTGTATTTAGGTTTGTCTTGCAAACCAAATGTCTAGGATCTCAGAGCCAAGAATGATCTGCTTTCATAAAAAGAGACAATTTGAGCAACAGGGAAGATGCCTAACCACCATGCAAAAGCCATTTTGCCTTTCAATGTTTCCTGCCTCAAAGAATGATAAACAGCACCAGTCAGAAGGTTGGACACACCTTCTAATTTAATGCTTCTTGCTAGGCTAATTATTGTCTACAATGTAAAACTGTTAATTAACAAATTGCATTAAGTAATTAAGTAACAACAACAACACATGAAGGTCGGCTGTTCTGGAACAGTTCTCGCAAGAACAGTATTGTGTCAAGTGCATTTTTAAAACCCATCGAGCTCCATGATGAAACTGGCTTTCATGAAGACCTTCCCAGGAAAGCAAGATCAAAACTTACCTCTGCTGCAGAAGAGACGTTCATTTAGAGTCACCAGCCTCAAAAATCACCAATTAACAACCAGCACCTCAGATTAGAGGCATTATGAAGGATTTACAGAGCAGAAATAGCAGATATACATCTCAATATCACCTGTTCAAGGGAGATTATTGCTTATTTTGGACGGTTTCAGCATTATTTTACAATGTAGAAAGAGTTAAAAATCAGGAAAGAACATGGGATTAGAAGGCGTGTCCAAACTTTTGACTGGCAGTATACATAAAGAAATGAGAAAATTAGCTAGATTGTGTTCTAAAGCAGTTAATAATTTGGAAGTAATTTGAAATAACATTGGAATAATATTGGTAGATTACTGTAAAAAATATACATATGTAGATAGAGTGATGCATTTAATGACTGTTAGAAATATTAACATCACTTTCAGATTCTCACATCACTGCATCCTCTTTTAAAAGCCTGTTTTTGAATATTCATGGCTTTTCATGCACGAGCTCATGATAAAAAGCTACGGTTTTAGCTACAGCACATGTTGGCATGCATATATTTTCCGATTGCCCCCATTTCCAATTCATGCTGTCTTTTTACAGATAAGAATACGAGCATCAGCGTACGGCACCTTACAGGGTAAATTAACTCTGGATAACTAAAGCATAGGCTCTCTCCGTGGCTCTTTTCTCAGCAGTGTTATTATAGAAACATGTTATTTGGCGTATGATTGGAGTCCTGTGGGAAAAGCAGCGTCGCTGCGGCGAATATCTGCACGAAGTTGCTTTTTGTTGTTGCTCTGTTGCTTTGATCCTCGTCAGCCTTTCAGCTTTACTTTTCTCCCATGTTATTGCAAATGATGCTCTGAATAGAGGCTTTATGACATTTATACGCTCTCTTCTTTTGTGTCTGTTATGTAACCAGGTAAACATAAGTAGGCCAGGAAAAAAAAAAAAAACCTCCAGTGTAATACAAAAGAGAAAGTACTCATGGATATATAGTCTAAAACTCATATCATTCAAGTCACTCAGGTATAGAATATATTGTGGTTATGACTACAGTGTCTTGCATAAGTGTTGACTTTCTCTGAACTCTGAACTCGCATTTCGTAATCGTGGGATGTAGAATAGAAAGAGACATTGCTGTGAGGAAGTACTAGAGGAAGTACATTCCACCATCTAGGAGCCAGAACCTAGGAAAATTTACACACAATTATTTACAGTATATAACCATTTTATTTATTTTCTAGTTTCTTTTAAAGGGGGGGGGGGTGGGGGTGCGGGTCTAATATCTCATC
>JAQMYG010000006.1:23275136-23287656 GCA_030014215.1 Clariallabes teugelsi
GTTATTTTATAGTTTTGAAATCCCCAGTATTGTTGTAGAATGTAGAAAATAAATCACTAAACAAAAACAAAGAAATTAGTAAGTGACCCCAAACTTTTGAACGGTAGTGTATGTTCAGATTTCTTTTATGTGATCTACTTAATTTGAAGAAATGGAATAAAATGAAGAATAAATAATGTGAAGAAATGGAAGGGGCTCAAGACTTTTGCACAGTGCTTTATCTCTTGCACCAAAATCACCTAGATTTGCTAGATGTCAAAACACTTGTGTTCACACCAGACATCATTTTATAAAAAAATTCCTTGAAAGGATAAAGGAGCAGCTCATATTGTTTCATTCTTTACCGAGAAGGACCTTGATGCCCTTTGACCTGGGATTTCAGAAACCTCGTAATCGTCAGCCAATAAAAAAATTAATAATCTAAGGTGGGACTGTGGGCTGTTGGGTTGGGTCCATATTATTAAGTATCGGTCACACCCAGCTTCTTCCTTACGGTTTCATAATGTTGCTTAGCACACACCCAAAAAAAAAACATAAACAAAAAAACCCGATTCCAATCACAGTGCAAACAAGATTGTGGCGAGAATCCAATGTGACAGAACAACATCAGAACTGTGGTGATGGTGTCGTTTTATGCGTGTTGACATTTAATATCTTATCACCCGCAGGCTGTATCACATCCCTTTTATTTCATGGAATTAGTTTTTTTTCTTTCGTCTGCTTAACCAGTTAATTGTTTTGTTAGATTATTTTCCTGTCAGTTATAAATGCAAAGACATTTTAATTTTCTCTGCGAGTCCGTATGCTGATGCGCAATAATCAAGACAGGTTGTTATCAACATCGGACATAAATAACAAGACGAGATAAAAGTCCCGTGTTTGTGTCATCTAATTAATTGTGTGTGTTACATTCGTACGACCCATGGTGCTACATTTTTGGGTTTTGCGTACTGGTTTGACTTGGTAGCAATGTTGCCATTAACTGTACGTCTTTTTTTTGTTGTTGTTTTTTTGTGTTTAGTATATTAACATAATGAACCTTACTGTACTGTATATGTGATTTAAAATACACCTTTGGGCCTTAAATGAATAGTTCGGGTTTTTTCAAGTTTGCCAGCAGAATGAGATATCTCCAACAGGAACTGGCTATAAATTTGTGCAAAATGCATTATACCTTTTGAAAAATACCTCCTTGATTTAGCTCCGAGGGACTGAAGAAGTTTCACGGTCAGTGTAAGGAGGAAAATTTCTAACAGCCAAAAGCTATGGTAATAAACATACATGTACCTCAATTTTGATTTAAGGCAGCAATTAATAAAAAAATAAATAAAATAAAAAAAAAAGAAGAAGAAATTCCCTTTAAGCACCTTACTAGTTAAATCGTAAAGCTAATTAAAGCAGTAAAACGAGATAAACACCGTTTTTGGACTTTCACTCATTTGTCAATTAAAGTATTGTCCCCAAGCACATATGGTTATCTATAGCAAAACATATACAAATCACTGTGTATTCTTCTTTAAGTAGGTGTGAACGATCACAAGTAGTGGTTTGGCTGTATTTGGGATCGATGATGCACTTCAGTATTTACAAAAGTAGTATGAAAAGAAATTGAAGCACAACTGCTTTGTGTAGAAGAGACTACGTGTTGAGCTCAATAATACCGTTATTGGAGCGCGGACGTATAGTGTGGTTGTTGGCGCTGTCATTAAAAACTGAAGTAAAACTGAAACTGGTAGAGGAAAGAAGCTGATGGTGTTGTAAACTGAAGTTTTATATCGTTTATAAAGCTTCTAACGATCTTCAACAAATGTAATTAAAAAGCTTTTGTGTTGCAACAAAATCCAACAATTTTTTTCCTTGTTCCAAATTGCTCCCATGACTCACTAAAAATACACAATTAAACATAATTAAAGGATTTTAGAAGCCTCATCTAAAAACCACACAGATATAACCAAAACTATTTTGAAGTAAAGTTTTGGTAGTTATGCTTGTGACTCAAAGAAACAATGCACAAAGTATTTTCTCACAGATTGTAATCTTTGTAATTTTTTATTTTATTTAATTTTTTTTACTCAAAGCAGCCGGAATGGAGATATCTCATTATGCTGTCAAACTGTTCATATTTCTGTTGCGTAGTTAGTAGGGATTTGAATCACCAGTAAATCTCCCGATACGATATTATCACGATACCTCTGTATCAATTCTATTAAAATTGCGATACTATAAGTTTCACGATTTTATAAATACCCTGATTCGATATTACATTTTTCCCAGATTATGTTACAATTTTAAACCTTTAAAAAAAAGTTTAATGAGTAATGTTTGTTTTCTTACTTAAAACCCAAGTGCAGCATTTAAACAATACAAACTAACTTCAATCAAATACAGGAGTTGACCCTGGACAGGGTGCCAATCCCTCACAGGGCACACACACACATACACGCACTCACACACTACGGGCAATTTGGGAACACCAATTAGCCTAACCTACACATCTTTGGACTGTGGGAGGAAACCAGAGTACCCCGGAGGAAACCCACCAAGCACGGGGAGAACATGCAAACTCCATACACACAGAGACGGGAATCGAGCCTGGCCGGGAATCGAACCCGGTCCCTGGAGGTGCAAGGCGACAGTGCTAACCACTACACCACCGTGCCGCCTACAGGAGTTGATAAAAAAAAAAAAAAGCCATAATTATTATTTATAAACAAATTTAGCAAATAATTTACTCCTACCGCACATTTAAACGTGTAAATAATTTAGAGTGCGCCACCTGTAGGATTATAAAGAAACAGTGATGTTTTACCTCCTCATGTGCCTCCAAAGTCTTGAAACGAAACTTGACACTGAGTACGCGGGTTGACTGGATGTGAGCACGCAGGGTTTCTAACGCGTGCAGTTTTCGGCTAATTAGCACTCGTGGTGTTTTGAGACTGGTGTAAGCGTATTTAATGAGTGGGTTCTGAGACTAATTAGATCACAGAGTTTGGAGGAAAAAGCAGACCGGAGGCTTTTAACATGCAGGGTTTTTGATAATCTAATGCCATGGAAATGCGTTTCTGTTGCGCCACTGGGACGTTACTGCGCTCGGCACAGAGTCGTTTATACGTATGGATCGCCGGTTACGGCCAATCGAAATAAAAACCAGCCAATCACTGGCTGATCAGCCAATTATATTATAAATGTAAAAATAGTAAAAAAAAAAAAATTGATTCTGGAGTCAGTGTGAACCCACATAGAAGAATCCGAATCGCAGAATAGTTAGTGGTAAAGAGAGTAGTTGAGTAAACATGTACACAAATAGGCAACAGGGAGTAGACTTGCACCGGGTTTTCCTTCACTTTACATGAATAAACAGAAGAGAATGTTGGTGTCGCTTAATTCATCCAGACAGTCTGAGAATAAAGGCTGCTAAACTGTACCTTTCTTTGTGTTAGTGTACTCTTTAAATGTATCAGTTTATCCTTTATCTGTAATACTGCATACACAGTACGTTTGTAACTTTAGTCTTTTAATTCTATTGTGAATCATTTTTAAAGGTACACAGTGTGCACGTTACCAGCTGAATGATATTTCCCGAAGCTACAAAAGGAAACAACAGGAAAGAAAAAAGGAGGGTACAGATTAGGATCCTCTTTTTTTTTTTTCTTTTAAGTTTCAGGAAAGTAAATAAAGAATGAATAAGGTCATTTTCATCTTATTTAAAGAGAAAACATTTAACCAGCGATTCTCTCCATTACAAATTAAAGCTGGAACTAAAGTTGAAGTAGAACCAAGGTGTTTGAGATGAGAGGAGAGGTTCCCAGCTCTCTCCAGCCCCAGGCTCGGGTGCCGGTGCAGCACAGGAACGAGTACCGCGAGCCGTTCCTCAGACGAGGCCGAGGCGGAGGAGATCAGGGAGCAGGAGCGGCGGTAATGCGGGAGATAATTTGCGATTTCGTGAGCATTGCTGAGGAACGGCTTCCTCTGGGAGCTGCAGCCGAGGAAGAGGAAAAACATTTTATTATTCATCACCGCCACTGGCTCTGTGCAGCTCTCTTCTTCTTCTTCTTGTTCTTCTTCTTCTTTTTCTTCTTCACTTCCACACGTTCTGTACACTGCTTGCTTTTCTTCTTTACTTTTCCTTCTGAATTATTGAGACTACAATCATCATTCTTCAGGTGTGTGTCACTCATTAATCATGTTTGCTTAGACACACACACACACACACACACACACACACACACACACACACACACACACACACACACACACACACACCACTTCAGAGGAAACTGAGGTGTTTTGTCTGTGTGTCTGTCTGTGATTCTTTGTATAATGAGATGTCTGTCTGACTGTCTGTCTGTCTGCGTCTAGGTTTGCCTTGTGTAATGAACTGTGTGCAAGTCTGCATTTGTCTCTCTGTCTTTGTATGATGAGATGTGTATGTTTCACTGTCTGTCTGTCTGTCTGTCTGTCTGTCTGAATGTGTGTCAGTCTGTCTGTGTGTGATGAGGTATGTGTATATGTTTGGGTGTCTGTGTTTGTCTATGCATGATGAGGTATGTATGTGTGTGTGTGTGTGTGTTTATCATTTTCTGGACTTGTGTGTACATTCTGGATCACTCTTATCAAAGATGTGTGATAGGAGGACGGTGCAAATCTGGGTTAAAACAAACTGTGTGTGTGTTTATGTACTGTGTGTGTGTGTGTGTGGATGTGTGTTTGTGTATATTTTTTGATATTCTGTGTGTATATGTTTGTGTGTGTGTGTTTATTTACTGTGTGTGTGTATGTTTACTTTATGTACTGTGTGTGTGTGTGTGTGTGTGTGTGTGTGCATCACTGCTATTTGGTCTAAAAGTCTTGTTGGAGTACTTGCATGTAGACAAACTCTTTGAAATGAACCACACACACACACACACACACACACACACACACACACACACACGAGTTATCAGTACACATCCTTTACACTAGAATAACACTAGTAAGGTAAACGTGGATGTTATTGGACTCGAGCCCAGGTGAGCGGTGTAGAGCTCAGCTCTCTGCTCGTGACTCTCCCTCAGGCCGACCACCTTCATCTCCAGACCATTAGAGGATCAGCCCGCTTTATTCAGTTTGATTTATTTTCTTATTCTCCAAAATTCCAAAACATTGCAGAGAGTTGCGTGGCTGTAATGCGCATCCGTAACCACCACAACCTCCGCTTGTAAATATATATCCTGTCATTCCCAATCTCCGAGTGCTTTAATCACTCACGGCTGGTTTTATTGTAACGCAGTCTGAAAGTCGATGCTGTGTCGAGATTATAAAAGCCTGCCAGTGTTGAAATCGTCGGTAGAGCCTCTACAGGAAATGAGGTCATTTGGGTTCATGTTAAAACGCGATTATTATTTAATTTCATATAAAAAACAAACAAACAAACAAACAAAAAATAAACAAACGGAAATGAGCATGAACAAGGACGAGGACACAAGTATAGAGTAACATCCAGTAACTTCATCATTCTGTTTACGATCTTTTGAAACCCTTGTGTGCTAGATTTAACTGTTTCAGCCGTCTTGAATCTCATCAGGAAGTCATGCCTTCTTTTTTTCTTTTTGATCGATTATTTCTCAGGATTTTCTCCCCTAATTTTAGTCATAACCGATTTCTACCCGACATTTCTTTAAACAGCGGATGTTTACTTAACATAATGAAAGGAGTCTCCAGTGTCAGTTTTCTGCTATAAAGTCTTCAGGACATACAAGGTTATACGAAACAGTTTTCCTGGAACATAAGATGCATTTTATTGGATCACTTACCAGGAAAAAAGAGAGGCTGATGTGGGAATGACTGCTGTAGTCAAGTGATAACAGGAACATGAGATGTAGCTACAAGTGGATAAAAAGTAAAAAAATAAAATAAATAAAAAGAAAGAAATTGTAATTCTTGCCATTTCTGTAAATGTTGCGACTTGCTGTTATTAGATGCGTGTAATATTCCACTAATACGGGTAATATTTACCTGAATTGGAATAAAAATGCATTATATGATCACCTCAGTCAGAACAGTCTGACAGTCTTCAGTCAGAACGAGAGGGGGTGTAAACCTTTGAACAACTGTTCAGTAGGTAAATATTTTCTACGTAAACATTCAGTCTGATCATTGCTCTCTTGTTGGAATAAATATACTCTTTCTGTCAATGTTTGGCCCCACATGTGGTGACGTGACAAGTTTCTGGGAAGGAAATTTCCCTTCTGTTCCTGACCAGTGAGAACAGACACCTCTCTCTCTCCCACCTGTCTTTACTTCTTTACTTCACCCTCTGGGTCTCTGCACTGACTCGCATTTCTAACATAGTAAAGCATCTGATCAATCATAGACGAGAAGATTGAATTCTTGGAACCAATCATAACTCGGAAGGGATTGGAGCCTTAATCTAATGTCAAAGTTAAAGAAAAACTTCTAATCTTTTTGTTACATTTCTGACAGATTAAACACTTCACAGCAGACAGAACCACTTACATGATTTACACATGTCAAAAAATTACATTCTGATTAAAATCTTTGAACGTATACAGTATATGCAAATCTTATCAGATCAGCGTTCATGTAAACAGTTAAGTTGGAATCTCTAATCAAAATTATTTCAGTAAGATTGAAGAAATATTGTAAAATAGTTAACTTTGGGCTGGTAACAGTAACTCAGCTGTTGATTATTTTACTATAAAAGTTCAGTGTTTTATTCCTTACATAAGCATTTTTTAATTTTTTGATTTTATAATTAAGCAATATCACACTCGAGGTCATGCTGTTGTGCTGATATTCAGTATAACAGCACGACCGTGATTGAGATATTGCTTTTATACTACAGTTCTGCAAACCCTATATATTATCAACAGATTATGATTTCGGTGTTTATTTAACCTGCTATTCTGCAATAACTATAAGTAGTTGAACTAGCGTCGCGGTGCTGAACGACAGTTAGCAATCGACAGTTTGTGTGATTAACGTGGTGAAAGAAGTTTTTCTTACTGGTACTATGTAGCCAAAAGTTGAGGGGGAATAAACCAGTCCTGAAAAACTTTTAAGATTTACTTTATACTTTCTCTCATTCCACTTTAGAATATCAATTAACTTCTGGAGTTAACTTCTGGGGTTAAATCTCAAATAGCGCTAGGTAGGTGTACAATCCTTTGTTCCACACAATAAAGTAAGGAGACAACATGTTGTGTAAGATGATATAGTGTTATCAGATGTGTTTTCTTGCTAAACGTGCTTCTGTAGCTGGTTTTGAATGTGGGTTTTGGCAGGTAGCTGGCCTCTCCTCAGTACTGCAGACTGTACAGACCTACTCTGACTCACGCTGAGACACAATTAGTGTTATTAATTATTGTTCTCGATCACCTCTCCGGAATACCTCTCATCCAATCAGATTTTACATATACTGTACTACAGAAACCATGTTAAACTAAAGTTTAGGTTTTTTTTTTTTTTTCATATTTTTACAGTCAGGTTTTGTTTTTATTGTTCCTGTTTCGCCAGCCATCATTTCTTATAGCATAAAGAAATTTAAATGTGTCTTCACAGAGGAAAATTCAGCTTAACTTGTGGATTATTACACAGCCATTAGATTTAACAATGTCTCGTCAGTTCAAAGACATTATGGATGCAGGACAGAAAGTTTTTCGTAAACATTTATTATTCGAAAGCCTTGAGGTGCTTCAAAACTTAGAATCCACTGTGCTTATTTATTTAAATCCATGCAGTCTCTTGTTCATGAGACTCCAGCAGTGTCAGTGAAGATGAGATGTAAGGGAAGGAGCAATGAACTCTTATATACATTATATATGTTTTCTCCATCGCGCAGGTTTTCGGCTCTGCACCATGCGGCTCTCACGGGCACCACGGACCTGCTGTCTTTGCTCCTGGACGCCCAGGCTACGGTGGACATCAAGGACCGCAACGGTGATACACTTCTCTATAATGACGTTCATTTAGTTAATCGTGCAGGGTTACAAGAAACATGATTGCAATTAAAGTCAAAATTCAAAGTCAAACATTTTGAACAAGCTTACCCATAGAAAGTTTTATAATAAAGATATTTACATTCTAAAGTAGCTTTTATAGAATTATGCATCATCAGAGCATAGTGCTAATAATGAGTCTAAACTATTCCATCATGTTTGTAATGGAGTCAAATTGCAAAGAAAAGACTTGGTGTGCGTGTGTGTGTGTGTGTGAGTAATTTATTTAGTTCAATCCAGGAATCAGGGGTTAGAATGCAGACTCGGGTCACGCCATGAAAAGCGCAGCCACTCATGTGACATGAGGGTGAACTTGCGGAAAAAGATACGGGTCAGGAGATAACATCTCCGCTCAAACATGAGTTCTGTCAAGCAACGAATAAAAAAAAAAAAAACCGTAACAAATATTTTACTTGTGACAGGCTCCAAAATGCTTAAAGACACAAATGAAAAATGGGTTGTTTATGTATTGTAACAATCTCAGCAGCAACCTCATTTCCCTTCTCGTCTGTTCCAACCACTTAGCGTTCAGCATCATAGGTTAGATGGTTTTTCTGTTCGAATGATGCATAGGTCACTGTGTGGCTTAAAACATTCCGCTAAATTCTCAGATGCAGGGACTGGACTGAAAAATGGGGGACAAAAAATTGCCACAAAAGTCCTTTGAGAGGACTTTTTGCCTTTGAGAGAACTATTGCTCAAGACTATATTAAGAAATCCTGGCACTTTAGTAAAGTAAAAAATAAATAAAGTAGTAAAATAAAGTAAAGTAAAATATGAATAAATGAGGAGTTCAAGACTTTTGCACGGTTCTGTATTTAACATTTGACAAGTCAATAAATAACATTAACAGAAGGTTAATAAAAAATACTTTGGATCACAGGATCTGTTAATTTGAATTTATCAAGATACGTTTTTAGTCTTTTAATCTAAATGTGTAACATCGATGACGAATGGTTGCAGTTCTTATGGAGTGACCCACATTTACCTACTGTAAACATTACATTAGGGTGAATATTACTGTAAATTATAACATAAGCAAAGTTATAACAAGAATTAAAGCAACAAACAAGAATTAAACAACATTTAAAGCGGAGACTCCCCGACATCAAACATGATAAGACTTTGCAGAAACTTTTAGAGCAAAAAAAACAAAACAAAAAAACCAATGATGGACAAACCAATCAAATGAAGTTGAGACAGAACAGGGGAGGACATTAGGGTAGTCACATTGTGACCAGGGAAGAGACAGTGGAAGAGACAGGACTAAATCAGGAACAAAAGCACATGATAATGGAAACCGAAGCATGCGGCATGACACCAAAGAAAATGAGATTAGCATCATGTTATAATAGGGATCGGGATTTATCCTAACATTCCGTGGTCCTGTTGCAGGAATGCGTCCGCTCCACTACGCCGCCTGGCAGGGGAAGGCCGACTTCGTCCTTATGTTGCTGAGAGCTGGAGCTTCTGTTAACGGAGCGTCACAGGATGGACAAATCCCTCTGCACCTGGCTGCTCAGTACGGACACTATGATGTTGTGAGTACCGCACCGCACTCAGCAGGGACGACTCTGCTCAGGTTAAGGTGCTGTTAGCAAGAGATTAATTTAACATATCATTTGGGAGTATTTGCAGATATTCGGATTTCAACAGCTTTGGAAACTCGCCCAGTATCGCACTCTACAGTGTAATTTAAACAGTGCTTCCTACTCCCTCCTCCCTGCCAAGGGAATGCTGATTAAGGGAACTTCCCTCGACTAAATTACTCCATTTATAACACCAAGCAATGTCATCATCGCAGACACCACTCCCTCCGTCCATAATGTCAGAAATGACATAACCCTAATTACTTTATAATTTGTAAACCATCTGCGTGCACAGGCTATTAATCTGCGTAATATTAATCTCTTAAGCAATGAAAGCATTCATCGGTTTTTTGTTCCAATAGATGTTCAATATTTTATTTCAGTAGTGTGAAATTTCCACACAGCAGCAGCGAGGTGCTTACGTTACCAGGACAACCTCTTTTTGCTGCTGTGAAAATTTCACAATACAAAAATAAAACATCGGGTTAAGCTGGATTGGTTTGCAGCTGAGTGTGAACCGGCAGGGATGAGGATCAGCACCTCAAAATCTGTGGCTATGGTTCTCAGCAGGAAACCGATGGATTGTCTACTCCAGGTAGGGAGCGAGTCGTTACCCCAAGTGAAGGAGTTTAAGTATCTCGGGGTCTTGTTTACGAGTGATGGAACATTGGAACGTGAGGTTGGCTGGAGAATCGGAGCAGCGGGGGCGGTATTGCAGTCGCTTTACCGCACTGTTGTGACGAAAAGAGAGTTGAGCCAAAAGGCAAAGCTCTCAATCTACCGGTCGATCTTCGTTCCAACCCTCACCTATGGTCATGAGCGTTGGGTCATGACCAAAAGGACAAGATCGCAAATACAAGCGGCCAAAATGGGTTTTCTCAGAAGGGTAGCTTTTGGCTTTTTGCTTAGAGATAAGATGAGAAGCTCAGTCATCCGTGAGAAACTCAGAGTAGAGCTGCTACTCCTTTGCGTGACAGTTGAGGTGGTTCTGGCATCTAGTAAGGACGTCACCAGGACGCCTCGATAGGGAGATGTTCTTGACACATCCAGCTGGAAGGAGACCATGGGGCAGACCAAGGACTAGATGGAGAGATTATATTTCCACACTGGCCTGGGAACGCCTCGGGATTCCCCAGTCAGAGTTAGATGAGGTGACTGGGGAAAGGGAAGTTTGGGGTTCCCTGCTGGAACTGCTACCTCCGACACCCGACTTTGGATAAGCAGTTGAAGATGAATGGATGGATGGAAAAATAAATGGAATATATATCAAAATAAAAAAACAATACATTACAAAATGTGATACCAGTGAAATATACATAACGAATATATGAGATTTTGATTGATTTACAAGACAGATCCTGTCATTATTTTAGAGATTAATATTATTCATATTAATAGCCTACGTCACTCCTCCCCAAACAGCGCAGCAATGAGAATTTACTTACATCTGAACAGTCGTTTACATAACTCGATGATCAGTAGCTCATGATAAATACATTTAAACAATTTAGAAATTTACTGTATCTGTTTTACATGGATATTTACAGGGTTGTCACTAAATGATTTACCCTGACAAAGAGCCGTATAAGAACAGTGGCAGCTGGCACATCTAAAAATAATGCGGGATTCTTTTTTATAGTCTAAATAAAAATGTTTTTCTAAACTTGGGCTATTGTTGTTTACTTATACTATTTGTTAATTTAGTTTAAATGAAGTTGAGCCTGCATCGTGATTCTCCTCTTTAATTTCCTACGTAGTCTAATCAGCGCTCAACCGCATAAAGTCTTCCAGAGCGCACCAGCAGAAGTAGACTAATGATTATGAATGCATCGGGGAAAACAGCAAGGAGACTGACTCTGGCTATTTTAGTAATTCATTGATAAATTAGCCATTTCTTTGTTTTTCGACTGTAGTGAAGGTGATTATGTCATCTCGTCATCTCCGCAGCAATGGATGCGCCTATATTCACGTGTTACATAATCTGAAATTAGTTTTCCATTAGTTTATGTAAAAGCAGACTTTTCGCTTTCTACAAGTCTATATTTTTCATATTTGTGAGGCAAGTACAGTATGCGGTATAGAGTTTCGGTTGACACGCTCAAGTTCACCGAAACCAATACAGAATAGCGCTCCCTGTTTCCCATAGGAAATAATGTAAATGCAGATAATCCGTTCCCGCCACCCAAAAATATTACCAATATTACCAATTACCAACACTATAATCATGTTTTTGCATGTAAAAACGATCAAAACATTTGGAAAAGACATGTAAATTAATTAAAATATGAAATAAATAGATATTTATTAAATAAACATTGCTTTACCTTAATTTATGATTCCTCTTGGCACTGGCTGTTTTTAGTCTCAACAATATTTTTATTGATTGTAAACAGGGATATAACAGGGTAAACATGAAAGGCACTGGCTGTTTTAAAAACGAAACTAGAAGTGTCTCCGTTTTCTTCTTGCTACCGTCCTTGATAAAAAATGTTGGCCATCTCTTCACTAAATCAAATCTGGCACAAATGCAAAAAAATAAAAATATCTCACCATATGTAGATTACTTACAAATTATTATTATTATTATTATAATTATTATTATTTCTGTGACATTAATATCATATTGTTCTTGATAGCAGTAAATCGTGCATGAAATTAATTCCAGGTCTCATGAGATCTGAGCGCTCCAGCGAGGCGCGGTGACTGACGGGTAATTGCGTTTGTAAGGTTCTGGAAGAAGAGATGAAACGTTGTTCCCTCGTTCCCTTTACTGCTCACAGTTCTCTTTAAACTGATCACTTTTTTTCGCTCCTTATGGTTTGGAATCTTACATAAGATGTCTGAATGTCCTGTGCAGTCCACTTCATAGGGAGCTGCTACCTGCTCGGAACACAGAAAATGACTTTTTCTCACTTTCAGCTCATCCAAACCCTG
>JAQMYG010000006.1:23305501-23318197 GCA_030014215.1 Clariallabes teugelsi
CTTTCTGTAAGCTGTTAAGGTCTTAACGACCATTCCACAGGTGCATGTTAATTAATTGATTATGGTTAATTGAACATTCATGGAAAACATTGTTTAAACCCTTTACAATGAAGATCTGTAAAGTTATTTGGATTTTTACAACATTATTGTTGAATTACACAGTCCTGAAAAAGGGGCGTTTCTTTTTTTGCTGAGTATATATCCGTCATGTCATACATTTATACTTATGTATGATACATACTTACATACAGTAGGTAAAGCGGGCTGGGAGCATTAACCAAGACTCCTTCCAATAATTTAAAATAAACTAAATAACTACAGTAACCGTCGAAAGCCAGCATGGGTGAAAGTAGGTCTGTACGGTCCAATCCGCAGTACTGGAAAGAGGAGAGAGCAGCTGCCTGCCAAAACTCACATTCAAAACCAGTCACAGAAGCACTTTCAGCAAGAAAACACATCTGATAACGTTATGTCATCTTACATAACATTGTCTCCTTGTCTTAATTGCTTCTGTATAGTCCATGTTCTCTTTACGGGTAACGCGAGCTGCAAAGCTAACTAACTACTAACACAAGGCTGGATCTCAAATCCCTCTCTAACCCCTGATTGAGGGAACTACTTGGTGTGTGGAACAAGGGTAGGATTGTACACCCTATGTAGTGCACTAGCTTTCCATTGAAGACTATTTGGGGAAAAGTGAAATATAAGTAGAAATGCAAAGTAAATCTTGTAACTTTATCAGATCTGTCCACCACCTCCATGGTTTATTCTCCTCACCTTTTGACTACATAGTACCGTTAAGTATTTAGAACAAGTACGCAGTGTTGCTAATTATCAGTCGCCAGCTCAAAACCAGTCACGTTTTTATGGCACAGACAAATCAGACGATAAACATTAATGCTAGCAAAGTTAATTAAATAGAAAATCATGATTTACAAAATTCACATTGAATTGAATCACCAGTTTACCTAGGATTCGCATTTCTACACAGTGTTTTATTGCTCTTTTACTACAGCAATTTACTAGGGATTGCACTTTTATAAATACAGAGTGTAAGCCCTGGCAAATCAATGTGGTAAAAGGACAGTAAAACACTCTTGGGTGTGATGTTCTGTAGTAAAATAATACATTTTAGGATGGAACCATTAACTCCACACCAATGTGCTGTTGATTACTTTCCTCACACAGCGCAACACCAAGTGTTTTATTTCTTCTGGAACAGTCTATTCGGCACACAGCACTTTACACATTCTACGACACGTTCGACTTTAAGCAAGCGCTGTGATTGATGACAGTGTGTATTTAAGCCACACAATACAAAAGGTTATCACGGAGCACATAGTGGAAAGAAAAGCAACACCAGCTGTGTCTGTGTGCACGCGTTAAAGACCTGCATGCTACAACAAGCTCCTCTGTGATGGGCAAGTCGAGCGATCGAGACTTGTTTCACGCTGTACGCCGTAGCACAGATACGCCGTCATGCTCGTTTGTTTTTATATATTTTTTTTTTCTCCACCCCTTGAATCTTTTCTTTTCCCCTCGGCCCTCAGGCTTGCTTCGTACTCCATGAGCCGCGCTGGAAATGTGTGTCCCGAGGCACTGCGCTAAACACATGGCAGGGTTTTTGGGTGTGGGCTTTGTGTGTGCATGTGTATGCCTGTGTGTGACTTTGTAGTGTTTGTGAGCGTGAGTTGATATTTATGCCAACTAGCTGTTATCCGGTATGAGTTTATAACAGGGTTAGCAAAGAAAAAAAAAGAAAAAAGTCGAACTGTTTGTTTAAATTGATCTTAGCAACTGTTTAGGAATTTAGAGCAATCCTGAATATACCGTGTTTAAAACATCTATAGTTATACAAGTTCGTGTGGTTTAGTGGTCAGAGCATTTCTTTTTTTATTTATTTATATAATGTTATGTCATATTATAAGGTTAGACAAACCCTCAAAAAAATCCCAGCAAGTCCCAGCTCCAGTGTGCATCTCATCCAGTCCAAAAGAAAAATAAATGTTCTGTGTTATTGTATATTGTGTATATATATACAGTATATTACGTGCTTTATGACACCAGCATGTGTGTTAAGTTTAAACACAGCCTCATGTCAAGTTAGATAGATTTATTATTGTTTTAAATTGAAGACTGAGAAGAAGTAGCAGGGTTTATTTTCTTATTCAGGTTCTTAAACCTGCTGCTCCATGAGACAACCCCAGATGAAAGACCGATTCTGCACCCAGGCTACGTACTCATCCACCCCCGTTTCATCAGTTTGATCATTAGGCACACGTTCCGTGCTTAAAATTTAACCCTGTGAAACATGCGTGGAATGCTAATGGGCTCATTTGCTCGGCGTGCCGTGCTAAATCGGGACTGGAACACGAGAGGTTAAGCTGTAAGTTTAGAAGCGGCGTACCCAGAGACTTTGACAGACGTTTGAAAGAAGAGCACAGAGTCGTCTTCTGAATATTTAATGTGCAGCGAGACTTCAAAATAAGAGAACTCTGGTGACTTAATAAGAGCGAGTGAGCGGGAAGGACGAGGGTAAACAAACCCTAATCAAACACTAGGGCTAGCCTCGCTCACTCGCTTTTTTTTTGTTTAGTTTTTTTTTTTTTTTTTGCTTATTCTGTGTGTGTGTGTGTGTGTTTAATGAGCTTGTGGGTGTGTTTTAGGTTCTGGAGCAGCACATGGATGGGCGTTGGAAAGGACACATTCATGACAGTCAGAGAGGCATCGACCGGGTTGGGTACTTCCCTCCGTCCATCGTAGAGGTCATAACCCGGAGATCGGGTAAGTGGAAGTGTTACGCCCTCGTGCTTGAAACTGAAGCGCTTCAGTGTGAAGTGGGTTGTTGGAGCTGTGGGTTGAGAGGATCACAACAGCACAGCCTTGTGGCAACTGGTGTATACACACGATTTTACCGACAACCCTACATACTGTGTGTCAAAAACACAAGCGCCGTTCAAGTCAAACCGGGATTTTTCATTGTTCAGAACACATTTATCAGAGTAAAAACTCCCTTTATTTCTCTATATAAGCCCCTGCTACTCTAATGCACTTACCCCAGTGCTTCATTAGTGCTTGGACACCATCAAGGTAGAAAGTTTTCTCAGTATACCGGAGCCATGATCAGGCTGCCTGCTTCACATCTGAAACCCTAGCCTCCCAGGAACTCCTTTAATGACCTAAACCTATTGACATGGCTTGGAGCGAGGTCAGGACTCTACTGTGGATGAGCCATAACTCCCAGCTGAGTTCCTGTAATGTACATGTGGTGTTGATGAGTGATTGTGTGTACAGTTCACACTGACAGATGCGTCTCTTCTGGAGGTTGGTGTCAAATTATTCCACAGTTTTTAAAGATCAGCCGTTCCGTACATCTGTGATTATCATTCAAGGCTATAAGTCTTATCACCGTACTGTGATTGAAGTCTTCTGTAAATGTCAATCGATTTTATGCCTTTAATTATGAGAAACGTCATCACAAGTCCCGGTTTGACTTGAACGGCCCTTGTAAAAACACTTAAATTTAGTGACACTTTTAAAACGGGTTCTGTTTGAAAGACAAAACCTGCTAAATGTTATCCCCAAAGTGACCAAAGAGCATCATCTACATCCAGCTCTGTCTCATCACCTGGGGATAAAGTCACTCAGCATTCAAACACAAGCCTCATTGCCAGATTTTCATCCCACTCATGTGTGTTCATGCTCATACAGGAATAATGTCTGGTTCATCTAGTTTTATTAGATATTATAAATCTGCAGTCGCTGTTTTGATGATAATGTGATACATGTAGATTAAACTTGGATCAAATTGTGGCATTCATTGTGTAAGGAGATCATACTACATGGCTCTTTACACAACATGATCTTGGTTGTAAAGTACATTTTTGGTAAAATATATTTATGGCTTCTTTCAACAAGTGACTTTAAAGTGCGTCATAGGCAGAAAAAGTGATGTTTTTTTTTTTTCAGAATTCAACCATCTGGTTTTCTCAGACTGCCACATGTGTACACACACGCATGCACACACAGACACACACACACTTTAATAGGATTAACGAGGATATAATCAGCTGTTGGCGGAACTTAGCTGAAAACGGCTGAGTAGAAGATCGGAGCTGAAATGAAGAGTTGTTGACATTTAGTTGTGTGTGTGTGTGTGTGTGAGAGAGAGAGGCTGATGGGCAGAATCAGCAGCCTGCCATGTCATATTGTCAGTGTTAAATAAGCAGCTTGCTCAGTATTGCTGAACCATGCACCCTCCTCTCTCACCCTCTTTTCATTTGTTCCAGCAAGCAGCTAAACAATAGCAAACAAACACTAAAAACGACACCTAAACAGCACATAATTAAAAAGCAAACATTAAAAACTAAACTTTCAGTGAGTGACTTGTGGTACATCTGGCTGCCACTGCTCCAAGTGTTTGTTGTTGTTTCTATACAAGCTTCTTCCTTACTCATGTGGATTGCATTATCACCACTGCGAGAAACATGACGACTCAACTCATCCGGCTCTGTAACTTAAGACATCGCTTTTTGTCCATGTTGAAAATACATCCACTGTGGGACTTTTATCGGATCTTTAGGTTACAATGACACCAGGAGAATAAGATCATTCGGCTTGATTTGAGTGCAGTCTTTGACACCATTTCACACACAATAATGTTAAACCTCTTAGCTCCTGTTGGCATCACTGGCATACCATTCACCTTGTTCACCTCATCATCTCTCAGAGACCTTATCATCTCTTACCCAGTTTGTCCAGTAAAAATAAATTCAGTTCTTAGTCTTATCCAGAGCAGTGGTATTCCTCAAGGCTTTGTCCTCGGCCCTCTTCTATGTCTCATCTTTCGTCTCCCCCTTGGCCACATGTTTGAGATTCTGTATACTTTTCCATTGTTACCCAAATGACAGAGCTTTATATGTCCACAAAGCCCGACTCCATCCTTCAGTGCTTAAATAAAATAAAATCATGGTCTCCCTAGATTAAAAACTTGGGAGTCATCCTCAACAGCATCTTAACTTGTGATTCTTTTATGAACAACGTCTCCGTAGCATTGCTCACTTCTGCCTATCCCAAAAACTCCTGCCATCCCCACCTTGCTGTGGTGACCTCACACATTAATTATAATGATTGACTTGTATCTGCCCTACTACATACTGTAAGCTCCTTCATAAATTCCAACTTATCCAGAATTCTGTTGCCCATATCATAACCCAGATTCCCTACAGGCATCATGTCACTCCGACCTGAAACAACTCCACTAGCTTCCCATCAAATATCACATAAACTTTAAAATTCTCTACCTCACTTTGAAAGTTCTTCATAACCTTGCTCTACCTTATCTCACAGAACTTGTACAGTTCTACACACCATCTCATACTCTTCGCTTTTCTTCATCAAGTCTCTTGTTTACACCTCCTGCACGCTTGACCACCACACTACTTCATGTATCCGGAATCCTCTCCACAGACACTCTAGCCATATTCAAATCACATCATAAGACTTATCTACAGTATGTAGAAGCGCTTATCCCACATCTCGTAATTTGATATCATGGCAAATCTTATACAGTATATATTTGCTGATAACTCTGTGATAGTTTTATCTTATACTGTTTTTTATTTATTTATTGTTTGCTGTTCTTATCTTTACTTACTGCTTGTTTGAACCTTGTACAGGGACCTTGAGTGACCCAAAAGGTGCCTATAAATAACATTTATTATTATTATTACTATTATTGTTATTGTTATTATTATTATTAAACCCAAACACTAAAAACAAAAGACTAAACACTTAAAATTAAACAGTAATCCCTAAATAAACACTAAACAGGCAACACTAAAAACTAAACACCAACAATACAACATCAAACATTAATGACTAAAGAGTAAACATGATGCACTAAAGTCTAAACACAAAACACTTAAAGCGAAGATCAAAACATAAAACACAAAACACTAAAAAACAAACAAAACACTCTAAAAACAAAACCTTAGAAACTAAACATAAAACACTAACAGCTAAAGACTAAAGCCAGACTAAACACTAAATGAGCACAAAAAAACAAACAAAAAAAAAACACTGAATGCCAGAATAATAAACATGAGCCACTTTCAGGTTTCAGGTTTTATTGTCATGAGCATGAAAAGTGCTGTAAGCATCTACTGTATGTTCAGTCAGGTTTTTGTTCTACGGTTACAAAATTCAACGGTGCAAACACTTACAAATAAACTCTTAACTAACAACAAATCTGTTATGCGAGTCACATTTATTGAAGCCCAAATAGTTTAAACAAACAATAATTTAAATAGTAAAATAAGGCTGTAAACAATGCAGCGTGTCTCTTTGCTCTTATTCAAAAGTGAAGCCACTAAAAATACAGTACAGTGTACCTTAGTGTGCAGCACCTGAATTGCAAGTGCACCCTCTTGTGGTGTACAGGGTAATAGATTATACAAAACAATTATCAGGTAATAAAACGTTTATCGGTTGAGTTATTAATGCCAATAAATCGATTAAGATCAATTAACATTTATAGTCAACATCGAACACAGTCAAAAGATTGTAATGTTTAAACATTTGTAAATCCACTGGAAATTATTATATAGCCACTTAAAACCTGGCTTATAACCTGAAAATTAACTGTAAAAAGAATAAAAAAAACTGCAACAATGAGCGACATTCCCACTACAGCCATAAAAATTGGGGAAACAGAATAGTAACTTGTACAACTTGACAGGAAGGCAGTAGAAACAATAAGGATGTAGTATTGTTTCCCTTGACGTGGAGCTGCCATGCTGACGTAGTCGAATCAAGACACAGGAAGAACTTAATAAAGGTGTAGTAACAACAGCATATTCCTTCTCACTGCGTCAATGAAGTTCTCACAATGACCTCTTCAATCTTGTGCCATGACCACGGTAGGTCCATGAAACGTTATAGAAGACCACATTAAATTCATATTATGTTCTTCTGCTGCATACCACATTTACAGTATGGCATGCATGCGTCATGTTATCAGTGCGTTCAGAGAATTTGGTATAAATAC
This sequence comes from Clariallabes teugelsi, assembly GCA_030014215.1. Classification (NCBI taxonomy): domain Eukaryota; kingdom Metazoa; phylum Chordata; class Actinopteri; order Siluriformes; family Clariidae; genus Clariallabes; species Clariallabes teugelsi. The sequence continues at coordinate 23,312,550 of JAQMYG010000006.1, forward strand.
TGGATCCAATTTCATTCCATCACTTTGTGCTAAGAGCACAATGGAACACACTTTCTTTCATTTCTGTGATGCGGTATAACAAAAAAAACACCAAATACTTAAACATTAAACATACTGTATATCACAAATCATTAAAATCAATCTAAGCTCTTTAATCTACATTCTACAGATAAAACCAATGCTAAACACTTAACCTCTAATACCTCAAAACTAACCACTAAAATTAACCACTAAGAACTGAACACTCAAGCTCTTCCTTCTTACTAAAAATAATAATTCATCACTCCGTGTGTTATGTCTTCAGGGGGCTTCCTGTCTCGCCAGGCCTCTCTGCCCAACCATAGACATCACACCCTAGCCAGAGCTCCGCCCCTTTCCAGCAGCCCTCGCCCCACCCCTCATACTGACGACTCATACACGCTGTATTCACCCACTCATCCCAACTCACCACGCCAAAACGGCCTGAACCTACACCCAGGTACTGTGTGTTCTTCTGCTCACACGCACATCAGTACACTTCAATTAACACACTTTGTAGAACAAACAAACTAAAAAAACTATCTTTTCTATGTAAGTTTCCTTTTATGGTTAAGAAAAAACGATTTGTAAATGCCAGTGTCGGGTGTTCTTGAATAGGTAAGGGTTCAAGGCTTTCTATAAGAGTTCTACCTAGAACCCTCTTTGACAGGGAAAGACCCCTGAGAGGGTTTCTTGTAAAGCCTTCAAGTAAAGGTATTATAGAACCATTTGCACAGAACCATGCATTAACCCATGAAACTAACCTATGTCAGTAAAAAAAAAAAAAAGGTTCTTCCAAGGATTCTTGTGCAATGCTTTGAGTTCTTAATCTGCCCTATTTGGAACACCAAGAAAAATCCTTGATGTAATGATCTTGGGGTTCTACCAAACTAAAACTTAAAGAAAAAGTAAATCTTTGAAAACCTAAAATAAATCTTTGAAAAGTCCTAAAATAAATAAAATCTGCTTAACTCACTAATATCAGTCCACTGTTCTTCTCTGATTCTTTGAAGCCCAGAGGTGTTCTAGATTTAACATGTAAATGTGTCTTGGACATCTTGATTTATGATCCCCTTGACCACATCCTGACACCAGTGTTGCTACCCATTAACCCCATTACACTTTTACACACCTCATGACCCTGGACAGTCTTTTCCGTCCAGTTAGTTTGCCCACTGAACCCACAGATCCCCACAGAACCCTTTAAAGTCTGTATGTTTGCTAGGTTCTCCTCTCGACAGTCCCAGCGCCTTGTGTATTCCAGCTAGTACCAAAGAGCCAGAGGATATTTGGGTCCTCAGGAGCTCTTTCGCTGGTAAGAGTCAACCGAGTCCCCGTCAGCTGTCCTGTCCGTCCTCGTGTTCCCCTATTGTGCGGTCATGTTGCTGGTCCTCATGTCTGATGTTCAGGGCCAGTGAGCACTGAGCGCCACTAACTGCAGTGTACCTGGTGATAACTGAAATGTCTTTAGCTGCAGGTCTTTAGCTCAGTCAGTTAGCAGACTCACCTGTGATCTTCAGTGTACTCACTCATTAGCTAGCGCTGTCTCTCATCCTCTATAATCATACATATTTGTGTAGAAAGTCTAGATTTGTCTCTCCCTCTTAATATCTGTATCTTTATCTGTCTACTGTATATCTCTCTCTCTATATATACGTCTTTCTGTATCTCTGTAATTTTATATGTCTCTCTACATGTCTTTGTTGTTCTAAATAACTGTCTTTCTATATTCTATATTGTCTTTCTGTCTCTCTGTATGTCACTTTATGTCTGTCTGTCTGCATGTCTTTGTCTCTAAATGTCTATCTGTTTCTCCTTATGTTTTTGTCTCTGTGTATGTCCCTGTCTCTATATGTATATCTCAAAATGTCTATGTCTCTCTGTCACTTCCTATGCCACTCTGTCTCTCAATATGTCTATTTGTCTGTCTCTCTGTATGTCCATCTTTGTCTCTGTATGTCTCACTGTCTGTATGTCTTTCTCTCTCTGTCTCTGACTTACTCTTTCCATCTGTCTTTATGTCTCGCTGACTTTTTCTTGCTCCCTGATTATATATCTGTTATATACTGTATCTTTCCCTCTTTTCCTCTCTCCCTGTCTCTCTCAGGAGACAGGAACAGTGTTGGAAGCGCAGGCAGTGTAGGGAGCAGTCGTAGCGCTGGCAGTGGACAGAGCACTGAGGGCAACTTTACCCACAATGCACAGCATCCGAGCTGCACCACCGCACAGGACATCAACAAGGTATGATATGTGATTGGTCAGAATGTGTTGATGATTTTTCTAAAACAGCAGCTCTGACTGTAAAAATGGTTTATATTAATGATTTTCTCCAGTAGATACTTTGCAGAAAAAGATAAATAATGTGTGTAATTGTTGATATGGTGGAATTTTTGTTTGAAGTTAAGAGCTAACTATGGACAGATAAAAAGTATTACACCTTTAGTGATTTTTTCCCCCCTAGGTTGTTTAGCTGTTGTTGTTTTTGTGCAGGTCTCGCCCTCTGGTGGTGAACCCGTAGAACAGCATGTCCTGGCTTCAGATTTTGTTGACCCTGATCCTGCAGGTCAGTTCAGTTCCTATAACATGCTCATACAGTACACTGAAATGTTTTTCATATACATTTTAGCATTAGTTAAGTTAAAAAATAATGGCACACCTTGTACAGCTAAACTTGAGTGTGGATTGGTGCACAGAGGAGGAGGATCAACGTGTATTTCACTGGCATTTCTGGAATGTGGAAGGAAAACACAATTTATTTCCTCACCAAAGTAATAAAAAAGCAATAAAGCAGCAGTAAGAGACAGGAATCACGTCAGATTTACAAGAGTAAGTAAAGCCTAGGCTATTCACGGCTTAAGTGCGGTGTGGGATCCGTGCATGGGAGGAGAGAGAGTTCAGAGTTGTATAGATACTGAGATACAGATAAGAAGAACAGAGAAGACTCAAGGATGGTGTTGTCTCTTTTAGAGAGTTTAAAGTTTAGGAATGAGTTCAAGAAATGTTAAAGTCACAGAAGGTTCCTTATGCAAAGGTCAGATCAGACGGCTTAATATAATCACATTTGTCTGATACACAGTACAAGTCTGTTCATTACTTCATGCTTGATGAAAGGATGATTGGCTAGAAAATCGTGTTCAGTAGATCGTTAGATTTCTTTTTTAATAACTTGGTGCTCTGGGTGCAAATGACTAAGTGATTGTATGTCGATTGCAATGCACAAGTTCTAAGATTATACAAGATTATCTAAGATAATATATTTCTTACTGTTGAACTGGCAAACCTTGTAGTCATAAACTGTATGATGTAACAAGTCTAAGATCAGAAAGGAGGAACATAATTATATAATTAACTAAAGTATAGGCGTTGTTTTGAACCAAATGTGGGTCAAGTATCATGATATCATTATTTGATCTTGAGGATGTTCAGTACACATGTCCTTTCCTGTCTGATCTGGTCACTGACTCATCAATAAATCTTATACAGTTTAAACAAAGACTGAACACACACCTCTACACACAGTGCTTATACAAAGCACTAATATTACATCACACCTTAATTGTAAGCTTTTGATTTTGTAGCTGTAGTAACTCCCTCTCTCTCTTTTTTTTTGTGTGTGTGTGTGTGTGTGTGTGTGTGTGTGTGTGTGTGTGTGTGTGTGTGACATTCCTACAGGTCATAGGCCGGATCAGAGCAGCTCCAGAGCCAGCGAACAAGCCGTCAGGCAACATGTTATCCGTCCGGAGCACTTACTGGAGGGCAGGGTTCGTGCACAACAAATATTACTTTAAGTTCAGTTCTTAGTTCAGTTCAGGCTTTATTCCTAACGCATACATTACTGCACAGTGAAATTCTTTATTCTTCGCATATCCCACTTCTTGTTAGAAGGCAGGGTCAGCTATTTTTACAGCGTCCCTGAAGCAGACCAGGATAAGAGCCTTGCTCAAGGGCCCGACAGCGGCAACCTGGCGGAGCTTGGGGCTCGAACCGTCGACCTTCCGATCCGTAACTCGAAGCCTTAACACACTGAGAGAACTCGGTGAACTCTTCACTTCTGAGTTGTTTGGTTAATAAAAGCAGGACCTAAGCTTGTAAACTTATTTATTAAGCCTAATCCAAAAATCATCCTCATGATGAATCACAAACAACAATCACAAGCAACAAACAAGAAAACACAACAAAGATCAAACCTTGTAAACATCTAATCAAACAAACAAATGGAACAATAAAAATCTAAAGGCACTTTTGGAAAGGTCTAGTCCAAGACTAGATTCAATTTAAAAACCTGTGAAGTAAGTTTAGAACTGTGCAGGAGACCCTCTCTAAATTTGAAAGATCTTTTACATAGAAAGTGTAATAAAGTTGAAGAATGAACAATTACGATGTGCTAAATACGAAGAGCCTCTTTAGTTGCTTTAGTAAGTCTTCGTTCTGAAGCCACGTTATTGTAAAATTTAGCTTTTTCTTCTCTTCTCCATCCTTCAGCATGTCATTTGTACTTTTTTTCATTGCTTTAATACGTTAACTGTTACATGATATAGGCAACATGTGTCTCTTTGCCTCAGGATGCCGAGGCCATCTACCAGTGGCTGTGTGAGTTTCATCTGGAACAGTACACTAAAAACTTCCTGACAGCTGGTTACGATGTGCCAACCATCAGCAGAATGACTCCTGAGGTGATCTCTCTTTACAATAAAGTATTATACGAGGGCTGTTCAAGTCGTATATGTCTGTTAGAACTGTACACACAGTCATTCACCAACACCACTTGTACATTACGAACTAATTAGTAAGTACAGAGATGGTAGTGGGAAAGGGTAGTACTTAAGAGATTGAGTCATGTACTGTTGTATGACTGGATCTGTTTTACATTGGTATCCCCGGGCTTAAGCAGTCTTACCTTTTATTTATTTATGAATGTTCATGTTATCCTCCCAGGATCTTACAGCCATTGGTGTGACCAAGCCAGGTCATCGCAAGAAGATCTCCACTGAGATCAGCAAACTGAACATCCCAGAATGGCTACCAGACTACATCCCTGTAACTTTTTTTTTTTTTTTCTTTCTGTAAAAGCTTCTGATATGAAAAACATCTCTAGATAGGTTAATATATAATCAGCTAAATTTTATTTATGGATAATACTGTCGTTCATCTCTATTTGTGTTTTAGGCGGACATTGGTGAATGGCTTGGTACCATTGGACTCTCCCAGTACCAGAAAAGGCTAGCAGAGAATGGCTACGACTCCATTAACATTGTGCGAGACATTACATGGGAGGATCTGCAGGAAATTGGCATCAATAAGCTGGGTATGAGAAATGGTTAAAATTAAAATACCAGTATTGATACGGATGCTGGTACTGATAATCTCAGTTTGCAATGATGCTTTGATGGTATGATGCTATTTAATGTAAAGTACTTTTGCACCTATGAGCATATTTATATTAAAAGATCTCAGTTATAGTAAAGACAGCTAAATAAAATGTTCCATGATTCCCCTAAAATACTTGGTATGTTATTCATTTTGCTATCAGGATTAACAAGTATCTTAATACTTAATAGAGATGTTCCGATACCATTTTTCCCCTCCCGATACCGATTCCGATACTTGGGCTCAGGGTATCGGCCGATACC
>JAQMYG010000006.1:23416588-23428051 GCA_030014215.1 Clariallabes teugelsi
ATTTGTTACAGTATCTTGTTGCAATGGTACCTGGAACTGGGTAGGATACATTAAGTGCACATTTTGCCCCTGAAGGTGATGTGTTGGATGGCCGTCTTTTAGAATTTGGTCGACTTTGACAAGGGCCAAATTTTGATGACTAAACGACTAGACCAGAGCAACTCCAAAACCTCAGCTCCTGTGAGGTCCCAGTCTGTAGTCTACAGGACGTACCATAAGTGCTCCAGGGAAAGAAAACCTGAGAACCAGCGACAGAGTCATGGGCAGCCAAGGCCAGTGAAGGCTGGGCCATCAGTAGGCTGATCCAATAGAAGTGCAACTGTAGCTCAAAATGCTGAAAAGGCTAATGCTAATTCTCATAGTGAGGTGTCAGAACACACAATACATTAGGCATCAGTGTGTATATGAAATGAGCGGACAGGTTCCTATTCTGGGACCCAGTGTGTTTTTCCACTGGTGTGGTACTTAAGATTTGATGTATAGTGGATTCTGAAATGCTACTCTCTTCATCATGATTGTAACAAGTGCTTATTTGAGTTACTGTAGTCTTACTGTGGCCCCTTCACTATAAACTTCACAACAACAAACATTTAAACCCCTGATTTGCCTTGCCATGCTGTTATGGAGAATTTAACAACATTTTGACAACTTTTGGCCATTCTAAATAAGAAATTGTTTGGGTATATAGAATATAAACATGTAAGAAACCACTTTTCAGTAGGCTTGTCATTCAGGTTGGTGGTGCTAGTGGCTCCCACCATCCTTGCTGTCTGTTTAGAGCTCATCATGAATAAGTGATGAAATGGTAATAAGAGGCAGCAGAACCTTTTTCCCAGAGACTTCTTGGCAGGAGATCAGGGACTCATCTGTATTAAAATGCAATAACAGTATATCAGGTCAGGTCCCTACTGCCTTCAGATTTTTCAGTTTTTTTTTTTTTTTTTACTCTGTTCATCTATGAGATTTTTGACTTTAACAGATGTAGAGACAGGACCATCTCTACAAGTATATACAGCTGTGATTGGATTCTGCTACACAAGGCTTTGTCCAAGTTTGGGATCATTGCCCACATTGTGGGTAAGAGAAGCCCACCGTGAGTGGACGGGTGGAACAAATCGAGAGAGGGAATGTGGAGGCAGATGGAGCTTCTGGCTGTTTTACAACCCTAAAGTGACTGTGGGACATTTAGTCTTTAATATAGTGCAATTCCATCAGTGAGATGAGAGAGTAATGTGAAGGTGCAGACGTGTATTACCTTCTACCTGCTGAGATGTGCAGCCTAGGGACAGAGCCATCATCATAATTAATGCTTTATTCTTAAAAAAAAAAAAAAAAATCCAAAACGTGGGTTTAAATCTCACTTTCGGGTGCTTTGGTATATTTTGAACAGAGCCTTGGCTCGAGGCCAGCATGTCCCCTGAATATGTGAGCATTTTGAAAGAAAAAGACTTTAGAATACTTTTCAATTAGCTGCTTCTGAGTATAAGCAAACGAGTTTAATCTATTGAAGTGTACTAGCCTAATTCTCGCAAGGCCACAAACAGCACAATCTTTGTACGCTTTCCCGTTACTCAAACGCTTTCAAAAATAACGATCTGACCTTCATTCAGACCCAAATCTCATCAATTACGAACACATCAATGGAGGACAAACTAGAAATTCTATAGAAGTCTGCTCAAGAAATGGACTCAATTGGCTGCTACTGTATTTAGGACTAAATATTTTAGGAAAGGACATAATTGGGTCTCCTAAGACCATTTTATAGCTGTCCTTCTCTTCTGAATGATAGAAATGGATGCTTTTATTTCTTGAGTGCTCTATCTTGTTGAACGGATCCATTTTAAAGCCTTTACTTACCAAATTGCGTACAGCCTTTTAGACGAATGTTCATTGTGTGAATGATGGTAACATAATGAACTGACGTGCCGGAAGGGAGTGTAGGAGATCTTCAGGCATGTCCATATTTATTCGAAGCGCTGTAGTCTTCGGCAATGTTCCTGCCAAATGAATAGAGGTTATATGACATCCATTTACTGACAATCATTTAATAAATACAAGATTATTAAAAGGTTAGACATGAATAGTAGGTTTATTCCAGTAACTACAGAATTGATTTTCTGGTAGTTTTCCAAAACAGATATTATTATTATTATTTTAGATATTAAAATCACCTGGGTGTACCGAGGTTCACACCTCTGGGATTGATTGATTTTTCACGAGTTATAGTATCAGAGATTAGGCTTTTCACTAGCATCTAGACCACAGGCTTTGAATCAGGGACAGATAATGTAGAGTGAGGAGACAAATCATGCATTTTGATTTGCTGTCAAATGTAATATGATGTAACAGGAAGACAAGAGGTAACTAAGGGGAAAAAAAGAATTAATTAATGTATGAACACATTTCCTGAAACATATACTGCCAAAAGCTACTACACTACACAGGGTGCCACCATCACAGGGCACACACACACCCACTACGGGCAATTTGGGAATGCCAATCAACCTAACCTGCATATCTTTGGACTGTGGGAGGAAACCGGAGTACCAGGAGGAAACCCACCAAGCACAGGGAGAACATGCAAACTCCATGCACACAGAGACGGAAATCGAGCCTGGCTGGGAATCGAACCCGCACCCTGGAGGGCCAAGGCGACAGTGCTAACCACTGCACCGCCATGCTGTCTACTACACTTCTATTAAAAATAATTCATTCTTCTGAAAGCATGAGCTAAAGTGTAGCTGTGCCTTTGTTCTGGGTAAACACTGCAATGTGTGTGTAACTCTCATGAAACTGCTGAACGGTGCTTAAGGGGATTTTCACATCCCTGAAGTGTCCTGAAATAAAATCCTTGACAGCTCTTGATCGCTAAAATGTGTGATATCATATGGCTTTAATTACGATGAAAGGGTATAACAAACTTACAGTTATGTCGTAGTCACCAAAGACTTCACTACAAACGATACTTTACTCATGCTCACGAACTATCTATTAACTTAGACTGTTTACCTACAGTACTACAACCATTAAGTTGTTAAGTGTTGTCAAGATTTCTCATTTATTAACTGCAACCTGGATACCTGTGCACTAAGGGTTACCATAGTATACTAGGTGTAATATCTGTTAGAGCATGGTAGTAGTTTAGTGCATAGAGTGCGATTTAGCTGTGGATTTAGTATCTATTATGAAAGCATGAAAGCATGAATGGCCATCTCTAGAGTCTTATCAGTGAGAAAAGGTTTAAGTTTTGCGAGCGTACGGAGCTGATAAAAGCTAGATCCAATCACGGTAGAGATTTGTTTATCAAGTTTTAGTGTATCATCTAACAGGAAACCTAAATTCCGAACCTGAGAGGATCTAAAGGCTGATAGAGGATGCAGATCAAGATCAGGGGCCTTCATGTGTTCTATTTAGTAGTTTAGTGCACAGGGTCAGATTTAGCCATGGATTTAGTATCTATTAGAGCGTACTATTTAATAGTTTATTGCATTCCAATAATGACAGCTCAAAGCTGTCCACCTCGAACATTAAACAAGGAATTTGACATATTTTTGGACTCTATGATCCATTATGAAGTCTACAAACCACTTACAACCCACTACAAACCTCCTTTTGAATACATTATGAACTACTGAGATGTTACAGTTGACAACTACATTTTAAATGATCTGGTTTCCTTTTCTATCCCTAGGATTTCTCCTGCAGAGTTAAAGTAGGTGCCGAAGTCAGACTGAACTTCCTGACAAAGGCCCTTCGATTGTTTATGATCTTGACATCACACTGTTTCAGAATCAGATTCAGAATGTGGATCCTGCTGAAAGTAACTTCAGTATTAAATCATCACTACACCTGCTTAACTCTGAGCACGGCCCTAAAAGAACCGGCGTAACACGATTAACAAAAAGGTTTCAAGTGTGTGTTTTTTCATACAAGAATTATCTTGAAGAACAGCTCGCTAGAGAGAGAGATACACATTAGATTAATGAGCACATTATCATAATAACAGCTAAATCTGTGACACGGTGGAACTGTTATTAAAAATTGAATAAGATGTTCAGAAACAAATATGTTGTTCTAGTTGTTGTGTGAAGATGCATGGTTAAGTGCAACAGTCTGTATTCCCAATAGTTTTTCAGTTTAATAAAAAAAATAGTAGAATGTACCTCTGTTCCACAATTTATCAACAAAACAATATCATTCCCAAAACGTAAACATGAAAATAGACCAAATGATGAAAATGTTTTTCTTTTTTTTTCAGGTCACACTCAGGATGTGAAGAATGATATTAAAGCTGCACTTAAGATACAAAACAGGCAAAATCTAATAATATTTTGATACATTTTTTAAATTAACATAAACCGTGTTTACAATGTAGCACTGTTGAATTATTAAATCTGATAGGTTAGAAGGTATTGATTCTTTTTTTTTCATATAACAGCAGGTCTGACAGTACATCTGTCTACAGATTAAAGTTTTTTTTTTTTTTCTCAGTCTTGTAAAACATTAACATTGCAACACCATGGACCAAAATTTTGGATCCATAAGCATTTTCCTTATGTGACATTAGATATGGTTGCACTAAAGGATAAAACAACATAAATTCTGATAAAATTAACATTATCAGGCACTTGCAGATAGAGAAGTGCCACCGAGACTTGCTGTAAATTATATTTTTACTAAATACATTCTTTTGGACCACTTTGTATATTAACAGGTAATTCACAGGGACTTGTACCATTAACTGTAACTATAAACCCAAACTGTAATTATACTGTATATGCCGTTCTAGAAAAAGATGCTGATTGGCCTCAGGCTGCATCACACCACACATTATTTTCTTGCAATGGCATACCCCCCAAATTTTTTACTCCATATTTCATTTTGTCCTGTGGGTGTGTAAACTGTACACCAGTTGAAAAGCTTGGCACTTCAGAGTACAAGGGGAAATCTTTCACTACTAAGAACTGAGACTTTACCTTATAGGCATGTTTTAATATTAATAAGAGAATCCCATACACCTGAAACTGAAGTCGTAGCTTTAGTGCATTTGGTGTGTAGTTGTGAAGCAGTGTGTGCTGTTGTGTAGCTAAACTCTCAAAGGCTTTGCATCAGGAACGCAAGTTCTATATGTGATTGTTTGTGTCACAGGGAGGCAGCGAATTGATCTCAGTAGGGAAGAACCATGGGATGTTCTAGACCCGGTAAAACAAGGTCGACTTTTTAGGATTATTATGTTGTTGTGTTACTCTGTGACATTTCTCTCGTGAACACGGACACAAAAAGGGTTAAAAAACAATTGGGTCGATCTTGGGAACTTGGGTAGAACAAACTGTCAAGTGTCAATCTTACAATCATCAATTTTTTTTCCCAGCATGATGATGCCCAAATGCCCAAATCGAGCTCCATGTAGACAGGGTGTGTTAAGGTTGATGAAGGGGGAAGAACTCCCCAATGCCCTGCACAGAGCCCTGACTGAACTCAACCCGACTGAACAGCTAAGGAATGAACTGGTAAAATAAAGCTTGAATGGGATGTTTAATGAGCACATGTGATTGTGATGTTCAGGTGATGCTTTAAATACTTTTTGTCAAATAGTGTATGTTCTGTATATTTCTGCATAGTTATTACAGCGACTTAAAATTGGTCTGAAATTGAAGGGATCGACTTGGACAAATCTAAAAAGGATGATGTAACCTGAATACCAGAGATAATTTGAAATGTACATCCCAGTACACTTTGGCTAATGATAATGTTGCAAGCCCCAGGCAATCAGAATCCTGTTTCTGCACATCGGATGGATCCATGTCACTGATCAGTGCAATTACTGTCTCTCGGTGCTGAGCCGTTTTCTGCGGTTTGCTCCCACTGTGGCTGCTGTAATTGTCTGATGCTAATTGTTTGTACACAGGCCTGCGTCTTCTCTGTATTAATAATGATAGCGGATATTTAGTTGATTCATTTGAGTTCGTTTCGATGTTGATGAATGAGGCACTCCACAGAAATGAAACACAAATTATTTTTTAATCATCCTTAACGATACCCAGTAATATTAATGAATATTAATAAACCATGTAATTTCAGATAATGATTCACATTAACACACCAACCAAGTTACACAAAAAATGAATTACAGCCTAACAGATCTAACAGAACTTGTTACTGCTTTACCGATCTATTTGAATGTGTAAACGTTTGCTCAAGAACAAAAATGTTCACTGAATGTATGCTTATTTCATTTTGTGCTTGTATATGTACTGTATATGTTGGATATGCATTTAATGACGTCCATAAAAGTGCATAAATGTCAAAGCAAAATAGCATTTAATGTAATAATTATATATTCCATATAACCACATTCACTGTATGCATGTCATCCTTACTGTACCCACCTGTTACCTGTATTTAAGCCCATTAAACATTTTTCTCTGCCTTTACAATGTCTTGTTTAATTTTAGTAGCCTCAGCTCCTACAGTAGATTCCTAGCAATTAGTATTTTTCTGTATTGCCATTTGTTAGCTCCTTAGATATGTAACCACTTGTGCCTGTTTTGATTGTGAGTTATTCCTTCCCAGCCGAGGTGGCTCGGAGCCCACTGCAGTCGTTCACATGAACATTCAGCGAGTGGAACACCCGATCTTTGTAAATTGACATATAACTTGTGGCCAAGATGAAGCTGTCTGTGGGAACTATACACACAATCATTCATAAGCACCACTTTCACGTTACAGGAACTCAGCTGAAACATATGGCTGCAACGCACACATACAGTCCTGACCTCGCTCCATTTCCAAATGTTTGGGCCATTAAAGGAGTTCCTTGGAGGCCAGTGTTTCAGAAGCAGGTGATTGGGTGTACTGAAAAAATGTTCTACCTTGATGGTATCCAAGCACTAGTGAAAAGCTGGGACCAAGCATTAGTGTAGCAGGAGATTATATAGGGAAATATATTTTTTTCTCTCTTAACTGTATTTTGTTATTCTGCACAATAAAAAAAACCCACTTTGATTTGAATGCTTATTGAATTATTTCCATTTCTGATGCAAACTTCTTGTGTTGTATATTTATATATTAGCATGTAGAACATAAAAAAACATGACATGACATTTTTCTTGCAGATGTGTAAATTTTCCAGTCACAAATTATGCACAAAATGTCTGTATATTTGTTTAATTCATTGTCTGTTGTTGTACAATTTTGATTATTTTTTGGAATTTATTTATTCTGTATTATCTAGAGGCTTTTTGCACATACCTGTATGTATGTAATGTTAATGCTTTTTCAGTGGTTATTTTTTTAAAACAGCCGCTTGTACATATCAATACTGTAACTGTAACTGTAGTGCCACGCCAATAATTAATTGTGGCTGTCAGTCGTTCACCTTCCCGCACACAATATTGATCAAGGGTCAAACACTCTTTACTTAAGCACCATGGGATAATCACCCCCTGCCCCGAAAGCATAAACCCAAATGTAATTTTTTCAAACCTCATATATATATCGCTTTCCCTACTGAAAATAAATAAATAAATTTTTTAAAAAAAGCCAGTAGGGCATTTATTTGTTGTATATTTGTGGGCTGAAAACTGGGATAATATTTCCCATCCTGGTGTAGAATGCATCCAGACCCAGTTCCTGAAAGTAATCATCACTGTTCTCTCTCTCTCTCCTCCGTACACACATACGCACCAAATACAAGGCTGGGATGGCCTTGGGGAAAAAAAAGGAAATGTTTTTTTTTTCCACTCCATCATACCTACATTGACATTTCCAATATCTATCACCAATTCAGCAGCCACTGGTATTTGCTTTTCGTCCCTATGTTATTTTTGTATCTTGACCTTACAGAGTTATTGTTTTTCATTAAGTGACACCACAATGAAGACTTGAGAATGAATTATGTTTAACCAAAACCTTGTTTATACTTCATTTTGTGGAAATTCCTTTGTTATCCTATGTATTGCCATCTATTGCTAATGCTAATGCATGACTTCCTCTTCCTGCGATGTAGGGCTATGTTCCTTCATTCTTTATTTCTAAAAATGGGGTTGTAAAAATTTATAGTAATATTATTATGATTTATAATATTATTAGTCATGTGGATAGCTGTTTTTTAAACAGCCGTACAGTACAGTTAAATGGTGGCTTTGTGGTTAGCCTCACATTTGTAGGGTTGAAGGTTTAAATCTCACCTCTAGTCTGTGTAAGTGAAGTTCTCTGTATGCTTGGTGCTGTGCTTACTCTGTGTACTCCGGTTTCCCTCCCACAATCCAAAAACATGAGTTATATTGTAGACATTTCCAAATTGCCTGTAGATTAGCACTGGTTGTGTGCTTGTGGACTGCAATGGGTTGGTAGAGTTCCCTCTGGTAGGCTCCATGCCCCTCCTGACCCTACACCAGGGATCTTTAACTCCAGTCTTGGAGGAGCAAGAATATTACACAGTTTCGTGATTCTCTTCTCAAACACAGATGATTCATTAAATCTGTTAATAACCAGGCTTAGGTGTATGTTTAAGAATGTTGTAGGTGAATCGTGCTGGACATTGGTCCTACAGAAAGATCATTGTTGTAGACAATGGATGGATAATAAAAAAAAAAGAACACTAAATGCATAAAAAAGCTGTTATACTGTAAATAAGCGAATTACAGTGTTTATTCAATTAATTAAATAAATGGTGCATACATAGAAATATGAACTCTATTGATTGTTTTAAAATTTTAGGTGATTTTGGCTGGAGCTAATGAGGGAAGGACAGTGCACATACATTAGGATGGTTTGGGTGACAAGGGAAGATGTGGTAGACAGAGTTAGATAGGGAGACAAATGGTCCGAAGGAAGACGAAGCGAGCGAAGCAACAGGTTTTAATACTACTTTGTTAACATTTTTTATTCAGACAAAAAAAAAAACTCAGCTCAGCTCTTTCCATTCTCTAAATAACCCCAATCTTCTCCTTGAGACTCCCATTTTTTTAAAGGTCACTTTGCTTTCTTCTACATTTCTTTAACTTTTTTTTTTTAAACTTTGGGACTTTATTTAAAAGACTGTTGCTATCAAAATAAAATTAGTATTTAAAAAGAGAGAAAAAGCAACAGATAGAGAGAGAGAGAGAGAGAGAGAGAGAGAGAGAGAGAGAAACAGGACAATTACACTAAAGCTTGGAGCATCCAAACATGTCGGTTTATCAAAACATTTTATGTGCAGGAACATTCCAGGCCACGTATTTACTAAGCATCTCAGAATCACTCCTAGGAATCATGCTCAAAGTTAATTTAGGACTGAAAATATTCCTAGATCAGAGTAGGACATAAAAGATATTTATGAAGCATCAGTAGGAAAGCGTGTGACGTCATGGTTTACAACACTGAAAGCCGCATTGTGGGTTACAAATCATATAGGAAAATTGAAATGGTGCAATCAGCGGTAGTTGCGTGAAAGTTTTATGTACATAGACAAAATTTATAGATACGTGACGTTAACACTTCTAGAAATTTTTATAGAAATTTATAGCTGCATGACGTTAACACATGATGGCATGACTATATTCTGAGACTCCGAGATTGTAAAAAAAGGTGGTTCTGGCACTTTCCTATAGAAAACTTTACCAAATGACTTATCGTGTTTTTTATTTATTTATTTATTTATTTATTTATTCATTTTTTAATAACACCACATTCTTAATAGATTTTACATTAATCTTATATTATGTAATTCAGTTGCCATACAAGTCCTTTTCTACTTTCAATATAGTAGAAATTAAGTATTAAAATCTAACAGCCATTGTAATAGATATCCTGTGGATTAAAAGTGCTGTATAAATTCGAGAAATACTTTTTGAAATTTGTAACGGTTCTAGTTTCGATTGTCTGTTGTGCTGCTTATGAAAATCTGGCCAGAATTTAGTATAATTAAAGATGGGAGAAAGCCGATGGGACAAACTTTGCCTCACTGCAACTTGTGGGATTCGACCTGCTGGGACCGAAACATCACATTTTACCCTGTGACATCTCTTTCAACCTCTAATTGGATTTCTACTTGCACTTCATGTGGCACTTAAAATGCCAGAATAAGTATTAGCACTACTGCTGGTGCAGTAAATTATCTAGCTACTTATACCAAGAGTAACATGGTCGACATGGCAGCAGACAAAAAGGCCATTCTTGGCTTTCTATTGTGTTGCGAAGGTAATAATCATTGTGATCCCTATGTGGAGGCACCCTGCCTCAAGAAATTGCTTTAAGAACAGCACTCACAGCAAAGGCAAATAATGCACAAAAGCGCCTACAAAAGCTCCCCCTGTCGCTTAGCACCAGGTCAATGCAGCATGTTCTAACGAAAAGTACATTAGGCACAAGATGCTTATCTTCATTATGTCTTCTTGGAAAGAGACCATTCTTTTTAGGAGCTTTTACGTCATAAAAAAATTATGTTTCCTTAGTATGTACACAGGATTGAAGCGTTTTCTGTGTCTGTTGACAATAATGTGGAAATCAATTCACTTCTAAATGAACATAGAGTCAGTGAGGTTGACAGTGACTGAGGGCTGTTTATGTGACCTCGGTTGTGTCTTTCAGCTTGTTTAATCCCTGCAGGTTCAGAGGTGTTTGGTGTAAGTGAAAGATATTTTGAGCGTAATATCAGTCTCATATATATATATAACCAGTTGTTTTGAACCAACAACACATAACCTTCCGTGCCTAGTCAAAGTAATTAAATGCAAGTGGCGATGCTGGCGACTGACAGTTACAGTAGCGACTGGCGGTTAGTGTAATTAGCAGAAAAGAAAGTAGGTTACATAGAGATGCATATGACTTAGTGCTGTTAAGGTCTATTATTAGCACTCATGGAATGCCTCTTGCCTAATCAAATTACTCGGTCGTCATCATGAATGAATCATGACGAAATTGCATGCAAAAAATGTTCTGTTTGATTAACTGCATTATTTATTGGTATTTCTTTGTCTTGTATTTTGGTTTTATTCACTGGTGGTAAATTTTGGTTTATCTTTTTGTTCGCCTTTATCTTGATTCTGCTTGGTTCATGATTAATAAAGTAACATATCTGCGCATATGTGATGCCACGCCCTTAAACCATAGCAACAGTTTTTAATACTGTTCACTAACTAAGAAGGAAGAAATTAAGAGTTTTTCTTTAACTTTCTTTATCTTTTTTTTCATATAAATAAGAAGGATACTGGTTAATTACTCATTAAATATGTTAACTATTAATTATGCACTAAATACATGAGTCTTAACCAGTATTTATTGAGTTTTAGCTTTCTCCTGCAAAACTTCTAGGAACTGTAACAATTGCACTTTTATAACAAATAAATGAATTGCTGATTGCACCAACATTCATTCATTCATGATTCATTGATCAGGGTCGCGTGGGGCCTGGAGCCTATCCCAGGAGGCTTTCGGGCACAAGGCGGGGTACACCCTGGACAGGGTGCCAATCCATCGCAG
>JAQMYG010000006.1:23430294-23446438 GCA_030014215.1 Clariallabes teugelsi
TGCCTCCGGCTGTGAGAGGAAAACAGCATCACCCGGGATTCGAACCGGCGATCTCCGGATGATAGGGCGAGCGCTTTTACCACTGCGCCACTTGGAGGCTCAGATTTAACATTTTAAAGAAGGCCGTATGTCTGTGAGTGACGATCACGGCCGAGTCAGTCCACTGAGTTAGTCCACTACAGAACACCTGATCCTTGAAAATCAATAGATAACGTGTCGCCAACTTGCGGAAGAGATGCATCTGTCTGTGGGAACTGTACACACGATCATTCACCAACACCACTTGTACATTACAGGAACTCGGCCGGGGTGTTATTGCCACATCCTCCAGGAAATCCAAAGGAGTTCCTGGGAGGCTGGCGTTTCAGACATGAAGCAGGCATACTGAGAAAACGTTCTACTTTCATGCAATTCAAGCACTGGTAAATCGCTGGGATAAGTGCCTTAGTGTAGCAGGGGATTATATAGGGAAATAAAGAGAGATTTTACTCTCATAACTGTCTTCTGTTATTTTGCACAATCAAAAGTCCTGGATTGATTTGAACACTCCTCATATTTTATTAACTTGTATAGTGAAATATAATTTTTTTTATTAGTAATACATGAATAATGCACCATATTCATGTATTCTAAACCTTTTATGAGTTAGGTTACATTGTGAATAGGTGAAGAAAAACACACTTTTATTTATTTGTTTATTTTTATTTTTTATTTGTTTGTTTGTTTACTTACTTATTTATTCACTTAATTATTGACTTATTTACCAGTTTTGTCATGTACTTTTTTTCTGTGTGTGTGTGTGTGTGTGTGTGTGTGTGTGTGTGTGTGTGTATACACTGCCTATTTGCCATAGTGTTTTTTTTTTTTTTTTGATGGAAAAACAAAAGTCCACTCCTACACTAGCACAGCACTGAACAGTATTGAGATAAAAATAGGTTAGTCTTATAGTGTGACAGCGCTGAACACAGTCAATTTCACCCTGACTCTCATCTATTTACAGTACAGGATATAATTAATGGCAAGTAACAACTGTAACATACATTCGCTATAACTCAGATGCATGTCTGCTTCAGCTGTACAGAATATATTTATTCTTACACCCCAGTGCTGCCATATGTTTGCTTCAATAATGTGTCTTTTTAATGAAAGTGGGATCAGATGGTTATTTATAGAGATATTTTGTGTGAAGCTGATGTTATCAGGCAGGCCGGGATGTTGTCGATAAATAGCTGTTTAGGGAAATAGGGAATGGGGACCGGTGTAGCAAGGAACCACTGCGCTTTCTACAGCTCATTTGTCATCCTGAGCGCAATACAGTGGCGAGGTGAAAAGGTCTCCAACTTTCTTAAATGAGCTTTGAACCGATGGCCACTCAGCAGCAATCAGCACCACGTCCTGCTTTCCTAAAGAGGTTCCCATTGAGCTCTGTGTCAGCTAAGAGGAGGAAAGATTAAATGCTGTGTCTAAATGGCCCTGGCAGGTAACCTATTGTGTCCTGCATATCTGCCATTATGGTGTCCTTTTGGCCACAATTTCAGATCACATTTATTTTGCGCTAATTTCAATTCTGACCAAAGCATCATTGGACACGTTAGTACAATCAATGTAGATAAATATCACTTTAACTTTATCAAAACAGTAGGGTTAAATGGAAAGCCATAGGAGAGATTCAATGGCTTTCTGAGACCATGGTGCATGCTAGTTATAACTGCAAAATAGAATGACAGGTGGCTATGATGATCGCTGGTTTTTAAACCGTTATAGGAATGAAGGCAATGTATCGAAAGTATTTCCACATCCTCGGGTCCTCACATTCTTTAGCAGTTTCCATGAGCAGCATGCTTAACTTCTGCTCAGTGCATCCGCACTTGTGACCGCTATGGAAGGTCTCACATGAATATTTTAAATATTTTCATTTCATGCCCAAGATTCATTTTTTGCTTCAGTGGATAATTTCACCTGCATAGATTTGTACCCCGCTACTGCTGCTGTAATTATAAAGACCCCAAACTCATCCCTGGGCTCTTATTCACAACCTGCTCCTATTGAACATCTTTTGAACACACTTGGGGACTTGATTGATGGATGTTACATGTTAACATATTTGTACAAAATATTTTACAGTTGTTGATATGGTAAATATTTCCATAAGAACATGTTTGTTTAACATCCGTGGAAGGAATCTGCAAGGTCAGCACTTTGTAACACTTAGAAGCAAAGTTTACCTGCCTCGGGGAAGCCTTCAGGATGGAGAACGTTGCACTTTGCAGTTCTATTAACTTCAAGAGAGAGAAAGAAGATGAACGACTTTTTATAAAAAAAAAAAAAAAAGATGAACGACTTCAACATGAAGTATCCTTCATGATGTGTTCAGGTCAATTTGACCGAAAAAAACAACAACAACAAAAAGTTTTCTATATAAAAAATAAAAGAACAAAACATTGTTTCATGCTGAAACTTTGTGTCCTTGAGTCATTAATGTAAAGATCAAGTAAATGAATGTTTTCTCATTTAATTCTCATTATACTGCATTGGTTCCTCAATGATAGGATTTTTGCCTGCCATGTGGAAGACCTGGATTCATGTGCTAGCCCCACACACCAGGGGTGCCGGGCACACTTGGTGCCAGTCTCAAACCCAGATAAAAAAGAGAGGGTTTTGCCAAAGACTTTCTTTCCATGTTTCTTTCATATCAAAGTTAATATTCTGGAAGGGAGATGCAGTAGATGCATAGTGAATGGAAAGATGAGGACATGTCAGAATGAAAGGGTAATATAGAATTAATTCAGTTAAATTTTATTTATAGCGCTTTTAATAATTGTCATTGTCTCAAAGCAGCTTCACAAAATTAAAAGAAAATTATGGAAATGTGTGTATGAGTAAAAATGTGTATAGATCATAATGATCAGATTTTCCCTATTGAGCAAACAAGGGCAACATTGTCAAGGAAAATCTCCCTGGGATGGCAATTGGAAGAAACCTTGAGAGGAACCAGATCCAACTCGGAACCCATCCTCATTTGGGTGATAACAGATAGGCACCAGAATAGGTCAGATAGGTGCAGAGGGGATCTGAGCATGTGTGGCTCCAAACCATCATACTGTAAGTAGAATCCAGTTGGAGCTGGTCCTTCTCTGGATGTCTCAGGATCCTCGCAGGGTTGGCCTCTGTCTACTGGAGCTGGCGCAATCTCCAAGTGCCTCTGGATGGGTAAAAAAAGAAAGAACAGGTAGAAAAGAATTAGCGTAGCTGCCGTTCATAAATTTAGCAGCACTAAATTTAATTATGAGAGTTAAATGAAAGATTATTGCGATTCAGAGCACAGACACACAGGCACCACAAGAAGAGCAACCAAGACTTCTAAGCAACGTGCTTTACAGCAACCTGAATAGGGACCAGGGGGAATATTTATGTCCAAGAATGCTCCGATTCAAAGGTCAGCATCTCCAATGAGTGACCCACTTTGCTCTGCTTGGAATACTGATGTACACCTGGGATGTACCTGGTCACAAAAGGATGACAGTGAGTTACCTACATGACATAAAATCATCATTTCAGCTATTAAATTTTATTTGAATTCAGGAAATTATTCTGGATATTCAGTTCAATTCAATTCAATTTTATTTGTATAGCGTTTTTAACAATTGTCATTGTCACAAAGCAGCTTTACACAATGAAAAGAATTATTTAAGTTTGTATGGAATGTGAATGTGTATGAATCAAAATGGTCAGATAGTCCCTGATGAGCAAGCCGAGGGCGACGGTGGCAAGGAAAAACTCCCTGAGATGGGAATAGGAAGAAACCTTGAGAGGAACCAGACTCAACAGGGAACCTGTCATCATCTAGGTGAATCAGAGAGCAGGAATTGACCTGCATTCATACTGTGTGTTAGGTGGCAGGCAGTTCAGCATAACAGTTTCAGTGAAAGACATGCATAACATGCATTATTTTTCATGCCTTATTCTTTGCAGGCATCTATAAAAAAAAAAAGTACAGTATGTAAATATTATATTAAAAAAAACATGATTAATGCAGAAAATATGCTAACCACAGTAAACACTATGTAAATGAGCAATTATTCATAGATACAATACACTTTCACTGTTAAAGGTCATGTATCAGGGAAAAAGAAACACAATGTTACAGTATATACTGTATAGTATATTTGTTATATCTGTTGCAAAAGTTCCATAATGTTAAATGTGAAAATGAACGGATCAAAATTATCACTTTGATTATGAAATTGGGAAAAAACATTTTTTAAAAAAAATGCTGTGGTATTTGATGAATAAAATAATTTGGGATGTGCTGTTCTTGAAAAATAATCAACTTAATGTTCAGATGTTAAGAACATCGCTTATTATCTTTTCAGAAATATCTCATGACCTGCAGCTATACCTACATGTCTCTTGGATAACATCAAAAGCCCCAGAACATATCACACCACTCCAATGTAGCATGCTTTGCTTTTGAGCTCATACAGTACGTTGACAACTTGTGTAACTCTTGACATTGGTTGTAGGTTTTATTATGTTGTGTGTTCAGCTGCCCCTATTCTCCTTTCTCTTTTTATCATCTAAAATTGATATCAAATCTCCCATGGCCTTTCGCATGGAGGAACAGAGACTTTGAAGTCAGAGTCCTCTGAAAATACCCTCAGGCATCTCCTTCATGGAGCTACTACTAAAACACCCTTCTCTAAAACATCTTCTCTTGTGCTCTCTCTCTTGATTGCTTTTGAATTTGGCCATGATTTTTTTCTTTTCTGTAACCCCAGCAAGTCTAAGTAGTAAATAAAACTTCAAGAGCAAGGGCACATGCATCACATTCAGTCATCAGAAAAGCAAAGAGATTCAAAAAAAAACATTTTATATCATAATAACAAAAATGGTTGCTTGTTCTCACTTATTTTTTCACTTCATAAGGATCGGTCATAACTATTTTGAAACTATTAATAATAAAACCACCTACAGTAGGTTTTGGGTTCCATTTGTGCCACTAGAGTGGCTCTGGCCCTGAGATTTCTCTGGTTACTATATATTGTATATTTTTATATACTTTCTTATTCTTTCTTATTCCCATAGGTGTTGATGGCTCTTCACCTTCCATCGAATTCTGTCATCTTCGCATTTCACAAATTAAGATATCTATCCCTCCTCCCATAGCTGGGTTTGGGGTGTTTAAACACACTATACATACCGTATAAAATGATCAACCACAACATTAAAACCAGTAACATTAAAACCACCTAGGTTTCGGGTTCTCCTTCTGCCACCTAGGCAGGTCTGGCCCTTTGGGGCATGACTACACAACCCTCTGTGGGTCACCAGATCACTGGGAGTGGATTTTTTGGATGCTGTGGGTTGCAGGGTGGGGCCTCTGTGGATCAGCCTCATTTGGCCAGCACATCCCGTGGGTTCTCAATGGGATTGGGATCTGATGTGGTTAGTACTGTGGCCTAGCACCTCCAGGGTTAAGGGTTCAATTCTTCCCCTTGGTCTGTGTGTGTGTGAAAAGTTTGTATGTGTCCCCTGTGCTTGTTGGGTTTCCTCCAGGTACTCCAGTTTCCTCCCAGATTAGGCTAACTAGTGTTTCCAATTTGCCTGTAACGTGTGTGTGTGTGATTTATTTTCTCTAAACTTGTAATCTCAGGTTAAAGAAAATTGTTGAACATTGAAATCTTTATTTAAATCCGTTTTATTTGTGCTTTCAGAAAATGGCATAGCAAAAAATCTTTTTGAAAAACGTATTACCAAGTTATCAGTAGAGTCCAGTCAAGTGATGGATGTACATTACAGAATATTTTGGAACTTTACACTTTTTAAAGGTATTTATAGTAATTTTAAGTATTTTTGAAATTACTTAAATTTTAAATAGAAGTAATGTAATAATAATTAGGCGGCATGGTGGTCTAGTGGTTAGCACTATCGCCTTGCACTTCCAGGGTCCGGGTTCGATTCCCGGCCAGGCTTGTTTCCCGTCTTTGTGTGCATGGAGTTTGCATGTTCTCCCCATGCTTGGTGGGTTTCCTCCAAGTACTCTGGTTTCCTCCCACAGTCCAAAGATATGCAGGTTAGGTTAATTGGTGTTCTCAACTTGCCAATAGTGTGTGTGTGTGTGTGACTATGTGCCCTGCGATGAATTGGTGCCCTGTCCAGGGTGTACCCCGTCTCGTGTCCTAAGTCTCCTGGGACAGGGTCCAGGTCCCCGCGACCCTGAATACAGGATTAAGTGGTAATGACGATGAGTGAGTGAGTGAGTGAGAGTAATAATAATAATAATGAACCAAAAAAATAGTTTTATGTTACAATATACTTCACAAGTTGTCTCACTTCTCTATGTTTAGACCCATAGACTTTAGTTTATCAAGTTAAAAAGTCCACACCTTTTTTCACTTACAGTGATAGCTAAAAGTATATGCCATGTGTTGTAGTTCTCCCTAGGTGATGTCACTAATGATTTTGAGCCAATCTGGCACAAGAGAACTAATCAACTGAAAAACTATCTGGCTATGTGACAATGGTAGAGTATGAAGAATTTGAAACCATGGCTTGGGTCATTTCCAGACCTAAACCCAATAGAAAGCTGTTGGACAATGTTGAAGAAGGCAGGCAAAGTCAAGAAACTGTCTTCTGTACGTGATCTTAAGAGTGACACCAGAGTACTGCAGACGTCTTTTTGACTCGATGCCCAGCCGGATCTGCCAGGTTTTAAAGAATAAATTAAAACTCCATATTTAGACTCCATGCTAAATATTGATTGTTGAATAGTAATTTCATTGCATAAATAACTTATTTGGCATTATTTTTAAAATTTGAGAATGTCAAGAAAACACAGAATTTCACTTTTGTCTTACTTTTGGCCATCACTGTATGTTTTACCCGTGCCTAAGGAGAGTGTGGATTTTTATCTAAAAAAAATAAAAATAAAAAAAAAGAAGTGAAAAGAAAAGATAAATGTGTGCTCTCCAAATCAATGACATTGACTCTCCCTTCTTCATTGAGTATACTGTACGTTGAACAACTCACTGATGAGTATGAGGGTGTATTGATTTTTCCTCATGTGCCTAAAAAAATAAAGGTCTGGAAAACAGTCCATACTCGAGGCTTGTAGGTTTATTTCTCCAATACTAAGCAGTGATAGAATAGGGAGGTTGAGACAGGTATATACACTCATATGCACATCAAAAGATAAGTGAACTTTTTTTTTTATTAGAGTTGTTGTTTTTATTGATTGATTGATTTTAAAACTATAGAGCTGATTATTGCTCCAAACCCCTTTGCCCCATGTTTACATAACGAAATGAACAAGCGGTGCTCCTTTCCTTGCCCTTGACCCTTCCAATCCCCTGAAGTTAATGGGTACTGATAGGTTGGAAATGGCTGCCGGGGATCGAAGTGAATAGTTTGTTGAGTTCTCGCCGGGGTGTTCCCAGCCTGCTGAATCAAAGTCAGCTCTGTGATTGCAGTCTATTTGTTTCATTACTTACGTCTCTGGTCCTCGCTTCGGAAAAGAGGGTGAACAGAGTGCAGCAGTGTTTGGGAATTATTTATAACTGTAATCAATCTTTTGTGATTGAACTCTTCATGGAACAACAGCGCTCTGTTTTCTCTTGCTATTCTGCTAAGAAAAATCACGCAACATCTGGTTCGACATCTGCCATCTATAGTCATGAAGCAAACAAAGAACCAGTCTCGCAGGTAATAATGTGGATTGAGTATGTTCAATACTTGAATATCAAACAATACAATGTACTCCCATGCCAAGATACCTACTTAACAGGCTTGTTTTAATAGTACATTCAATTTCTCAATTGATATTTGAAGATGATTCAATTTAATTTCATCATTTTCTATAAAAGAACCAGGTTAGGAATAGAATTAAAATTTGTAACCATTCTCGAAACTTAAATTTATAAGCTTTAAGTATAAATCTTTTTTCATAAATTTTTAGTATATTAATACTACTAAAATACATTTCTGAACAAGGTATGAGGATATAAAAGTCATACTGGGACTTTTATTTGTGCAGAATAGCAGAAATGTAGTAAAAGCTACCTTTATTTCTCCCCTGCTTTGCTGAAGCACTTACAGTATCCCAGCGTTTCACTAGTGCTTGGATACCATCAAGGTCAAAAGTTTTCATGGGATTCAGATACAGTCAGGACTGTACGGGGATGTGGCAATAACTCCCAGCTGAGTTCCTGTAATGTGCAAGTGGTGTTGGTGTTTCCACAGATGAATTTGCACCATTCAAATTCGGCTAAGAGTCTTATCATGGTATAGTGCTTAAATTTTTCTGTAAATGTCAATCGGTTTCCCGCCTTTATTCACCAGAAATTAATAATGTATAGTATATTATAATTTATTTTATCACCCTTTCAATTTTATTTTAAAATGTACAGCTTATAGTTAGTGTAGTTAATAATGTTCTTCGTGCAGACACATTCCCTGAGATGGGCATCGCCTCTGTTGTCCTCCAGATACTGTTCCGTGTAATGTCCTCAGTGTAAGTGCATTTGATTCTGTTAAGTCTGTTGTTAAGTCCGATTAAATCCTCAGTTAAGTCTGATTAAATCCTCGGTACACATGAACAACTCAATTCTGAACACAGCCTTGTACTGGCGTTTTGATTTAATTTTACGCATTTCATGTTCAGCTTGTAATGGAAATTTATATGGATATTAAATCCCTGCAGTCTGCATTTCCCCCCCCCTAATTTTGCATGAATGTTCTGTACCTCATGGACAATTCTCCTGGTACTTATCCTTAATAACAAAAAGAAATTGATATTAACAGTCAATTGGTATCTGGCTGTTCGGCTCCTCACACATCAGGTATCTTTTTTAACTTGGAAATGTGAAAATGTTTTTTTTTTTTTTATTAGGATGAAATTATTTGTCCCATGTACTTTATAGCACATTAAAAATATTTCTTTTGATTTATTTTTTTGTAGATCCCGAGGGTCAGATGTTTTAGAACAAATTGATAGAAATATAGATTTATCAAAAAAAAAAAAAAAAAAGACCTGATACTCTTTATATGTTTAGAGTTACATTTAAGGTTATGCTTTGCCATCACATTAGTTATTCTTATCTTATAATCCTTCATTCCCTTAACAATCTTTCTTCCTTTTCTAATTCCTCTTTAAGGTCATGTTACTGAGAAACCCTAAACTCATCTGTCCTTGCCTATTTCGGGAAAATTTTATGTTCCATTTTTACCTCTGCTAGTTAGAGTCTTCTTCAAAAAATGATAGAAAATTCATCTTCATAAAAACTTCACCATATCAGAAACTTTTTATGTGGCCTGTCTGCCATATAAATCCATGTGAGGGGACATATTAGGACAAGTGCATTCATCTACCATGTTGAGATGAGTCTGGAGAGGTGGACGGATGCACTGGAGAGAGGAGGGTAGGGAAGGTAAATATTAAATATATAAGGTAGAGTTTAAATATTTAGGGTCAACTGTCCAAAGCAATGGGGCGTGTGGTAGAGAAGTAAAGAAAAGAGTGCAGGCAGGGTGGAATGGCTGGAGAAGAGCAGCAGGAGTGTTCTGTGACGGAAAGGATGAAAAGGAAAGTTAGTGAGACAAGTGATGTTGTACGGTTTGGAGATGTTGCCGCTGACAAAAAAGACAGGAAGCAGAGCTGGAGGTGGCAGAGCTGAAGATGCTGCTATTTGCTACAGAAGTGACACGAATGGACAGGATTAGGAAGGAGTACTGTAAGGACAGTGCAGGAAGGTCTGTTTGGGGACAAAGTTAAAGAGGCCAGATTAAGATGGTTTGGACGTGTGCAGAGGAGGGATGAGGAAGGAAAATGTTGGATTTGGGATGGAGCTGCCAGTCAGGAGGAATAGAGGAACGCCCAAGTGGTGAGGGAGGACATGCAGGACGTTGGAATGACAAAAGGAAGATGTGGTAGAAAGAGGAAGTAAGCATTCATGTACCATGTAATTTAACAACATCTACCCAGCAATTACCAGAATGAATCAACAATGAAACCTGTTTTTAATCCATTTCTGTGGAACATCTACCATACAAGCCCTTGTGTAAGTGCTTATTATAGAAGCTAAAGTATATTGTGTTTACTTCTCTTCATTTAAAAAAATTAACTAAATAAATCATTTGACTGAGGAATTTTCATCTGAACACATGGTAATTCTTGCCAAACAGCTTACTTCTTGGGTCTTAGATAAGAACAACAAGTTGACATATTGCATTATGTTAAACAAGAGTAAAAAAAATAAATAAAACAGCATATTTATTCATGAGGCTTTCCCAGAAATTAACATTGTAAAAATTTTTTTTTTTATCATTTCAGATACAGACATGTGTATTTTTTAAGTGCAGATGCCACCTGTAAAACTGAGATTGATTTTATTTGACATTCACAGAGAAGAAGGTGCCAGCCGTAGCACGGTAAACTGAATTGGTTTAGTTTGTTCTCATAACATGCTGCGGTAATGAGGCTCCATATGGTTTAGGATGAAGTGATTGTGCCGTGGCCGACAGTCTGATTCTGAAGAATAATACAGGAGAGAGAGAGCGAGAGAGAGAGAGAGAGAGAGAGAGCAGTAGTTCCGCCTGAATTGCGAACTGGCAGATATGAGTGCTCTGGGGAATATCACCCTCAGCCTTTGGTCCTGAAGTGTGTCATGATTTGGACAATGCTGCTCAGGGGTATGGATGCTCACCTCTTTTGGGTGTGTGTGAAGCTGTAAAAGTTTCAGAATGCGCATTATTAGATGGAAAAGTTTATTTTTCAATACCGTACCTTCAGTGCTGTACTTCTTTACAAAGCTCAGTTTATTGATGTTTATTTTATCCTATTCTAAATTATGGAACAGAACATATCCTGGTGTGCTGTTATAGGAAAATAAGCAATGATAATTATCACAATAAAGCACAATATCTTTAACCACCCTGAAATTAAGGTTTACTATAACAGCACTTCCCAAAGTGTTTTTTTTATCACATCAATTTCTGACTTTTATTTATTAAAGAATGACGAACATTTATTAATACTTAATACGGTGGAATGGCAGTACGTTCACACTTGAAAGCACTTATACGGGGTAGTTTAGAGGGCAGAGGCAGTAAGTTACTGATCAGAAGGTCAGCGGTTGGAGCTCCAGCTCCACCAGGTTGCCATTGTTGGAACCTTGAGCAGGGCGCTTTACACTATATGCTCCAGAAAGAATTTCACTGTGCATTAATGTATATGTGACAAATAAAGCCTTATGCTTAAAACTTATGCCATTCTGTCAACAGTCTCTCTATCTCTTCAGTCACCCTCTGGATTTAACTAAGTAAATAGGTAAGAGTCTTCCATTGGATAATTACTGCAGTGATTAATATGTCTCAGCTGCAACTAGTTATTTAACCCTAACTGGTGCAGTGAATGGCGTCTCATTTCTTAAAAACCAATGTCTCAAATGATTACTGAAAGAACTATAAAATGCATTATTAAAACCTGGAAAGTTAGTGGTGAACCATCAACAAGGAACAAATGTGGATCTAGGGATGCTTCAGTAGGTCAAGTCTAGGATCAGCAGCGTAATGTGGCAATAAAATGAAGTCAGATGATGATGAATGTACTGAATGACCAGGTTATCACATCTAAGGAGGTTTTCCTTTCCTTTGATGGCAGAGACATTTCAGGACTCAAATTGTGAAAGAGTAGTTCTGGGAGAATGAGGAATAATTTTCAAACATAAGCTGGCCAACACGTTGTGTGAATTAAATCTTTGAGCGTGTGACTTTTTTTTTGTGGAGTCAGTGTTTATACCCTAGCTAAAGGAGGAGGGATAAATGATATCTTAATTTGTAAAAAGCAAAAGATGACAGAATTAAATGGAAGTTGAAGAGCCATTTACACCAATGGGAATAATGCTTATTGATAAGGAAGAATATAAGAAAATATCTAAACTTGAGTTAAAACAACAAACCTCGCCTTTCATTTGATGGATAACTTAAACTTCGTGTTTGTGTTTGTTTGAAACAAGAGAGAATGTAAAAACCAAAAAAAAAAGAAAAAAGTTTACAATAAGCATTTACAAACAGTTATGTAAGTTTATGCTAGTGTTACGCTTTGTAACCGCATGCATATTGTGTGTTACCACTTTAAATTATTACTAACAGTAAAATCTCATGGTTTCAAGGGTTTCAATCATTCTTTAGATGCAAAAAGCACACTATCCAAAGCAGAACTATAACACTAGCGTAGATGTTTTTGCATTTTCTTAGCACCTGCTCTAAAATCACCTTAGCAACCCTCACGTTTCTCCTACTGCAGCAGAGGTAATAGGCTTTGTATAGAGTCAGAGGTGTGTTAGAAACCTGGCAGGCTCATTCCTGTGTTTCTGCAAAGTCTTTAACCTGATTCTTTAGGATTATTGCTTTAAAATGTGAAGCTGTACATTTTGTGTCCTCGGGCTGATGGTGAAGTTAAAAGCAAACAGGACGTCAGATGCACAGCAGAGCGGAGGCACACGCTGCATCTTAAACAGCTCAGCAGCCTCCACACCTGCTGATCTTCAAAGAGCTTGATGATGAATGAGACTCTTAGAGAAATATTTAAGATAAGAGAGTGGCGAAGTAATTTATGCCACAGTTCTTTATGAAGGAAAAACAATTTACCATCTTACTTCTAAGTGACCCAAGTTTGTGCATTTATGGTATATGTTCTTGAAAGTTTCTGCATTGTTAGGCATGTATCACATCAGGGCTCTTTATTATGCCGGATGTGGGACTTGAACTCGACCCCAGAGGATCTGATGAGATAAGATGGTTGTATAATACTGTAGCGGTTATGAGTCAAGATCTGCACAGGGCAGGAAATGTACTGTAATCATCATCATTGTAAAACAGAGGTGCTAAAATCCCAATTTTTATCATTAATAAACAGACAAAAAAACATAATTTATCAGCTATAAAGTGAAGGTGAATGATGAACTATTTATGACTGATATAGCATAAGTGATAACAGGAACGTTTCCTGCATTCTCCAACAGTATGTTTAACTATAAATGAATAAAAAGTAAAAAACCTCATGCCTTATTTTAAAAAAAGCTAAGCTTTAAGTGAAATTATTATTATTATTATTATTGTTTTACATTTTTTATTATTTTTATTATTATTACTTATTTTCCCATAGGTGTTTTAAGAATAGTGTAAGCATTTAAAACCGCACTTTCTCTCTGGATGACTGTACAGAGATTTACTTATACATTTCTGTGGCATGAAATACATTCTTGCAGTTTAAATCTGGGGCAAATAAATCTGCTAATGTTTAACAGTGGACCTACATACACCAATCAGCGGTAATAATGACTTTAGCATGTTAATATTGATTGTCATTGTAAACTGGTGGCAGGATCATGGGCACCCAAGTCTTACCCACGCCTCAGTCTAATCCTACAGAAAAGCCAATGCAGTAGAAATGCAGTACCCAACCAAAAAAACAATAAAAAAAATCCAAACAATCCAGATCCCAATCCCATTAAGCACCCCAGGGGATGCACCGGACAAACAAGTCTGATCGGCTGAGGCCACACACCACAACCCACAGCACCCAAAGGATCCACTGCCAATGTCCTGGTCTCAGACACCACAGCACATCCACAGAGATGTTGTGGATCCCCGATGGCAAAAGAGGAAACTTGAACCCTACGTAGGTGGTTTTAATCTTAACGGTTTTAATGGCTTATGGCTGGCTGATCAATGTATGTATGTATGTATGTATGTGTGTATGTATGTATGTATCTATCTATCTATCTATCTATACGGTATAACCTCAGCGGACATGGTATGACACTCAGTCACTTGCTTCGGCCTTGAGTTGTGAATCATGTGAAGAGACTGGTAAATGATGTTTACTACAAAATCTTGCTGAGTTCAGCACCGTCTCCTTCACAAATACAATATTAATAAAGGCCATTGCCAACCTCTTACATTGCCCAGGAGATCTGAAGGCAAAACCTACAAATAGGTAATAATAACAGCACTGAAATGAGCAAAGAACACTGTCCACTCTCCTTTTACAGTATACTGCAAATGTATAAATTATTGAGAAATAAGTTGTTATTGTTGGGTCATATTTTTGTGATAAATTCAGCATTTTTTTTGTTTTAAAAACATGCCATATTGCAAGAATTAAGAGCAGACAATTGATTTTTAATAATGGGCACGTACAAAAAGCTGGACATGGAATTGAATTTCTAATAAGCAAGCCAGAAAGTAATTTGATTTGAATTATACTGAATCATTGCGATCAATATTAATATTCGCCATATTGATTTGGGTTTATATATTTTATTTATTAAGTACTGTAAAAACTTATGACATTTATGTGACTAGAAATCTTATATGTATATTTTTCTGTCCTTCTTCTACATACTGTACACAAGCACACACAAGGTCTAGATTGTCACTTTGATTGACAGGGGAGAGAAAAAATACTCCTCCCATCCAGAGAGCTCAGCTATCTTTGCCCACCTGACTCCCATCATCAACAGCAAAACATGCTGTACATTGGAATTGCGGATTATAAAAATATGACTGTGCAACATTCTAAAAGAAATACTTATGGTAAGTGCAGTAGGTTTTAAGTAGGATTGCTCGCATCACGTTACAGCCATGTCGGAATGTATTGGTGTGTTTGTGCTCCGGTACTTCCTGTGACTGGCGTATCATAAAAAGCTCAGCTGTTTCCATTTAGCTGCAACTCTTTCTTTTAAAATGAGTGTCAGATTAAATGTAAGCCTGTGTGTACTGTAGATTTTATTATCCTACTTTTTTCAAATATTCGTGATATTTGCAGAATAAACCATATTATTTCCCTCTGGTTTTTGTGTAGGATAAATGTACTATTGTGATTTAAAATTGAATTAGCCAGGAAGTGCATTTTTTGTTTCATTTCATTTTATACATTACCATAATAATTACATTAAATAAGCATTTCAGTGTTCTTTCGTTTTGTGATTTGGTAAAGATTAGATATGTAACATAAAGAACTGCTTCCACTTCAGGATATAATTAGAGTAATCCTTCAAAATAGGGTCAAGTTGTCTTTACAGGGGTGTGTATCACATTAACACATCTATTGATTATTTTATAAAGTCAACACATTGCAAAGGTGAATAACACCTTCTTTGTGATATTTACTCTGCGTTTTCTTTCTAGGACTTTTTCAATGTTTAAGTGCTTGTGTTTTAATCCATTGGTCATGACGACATTGTCCCTAAACGCCCCATTTTGGACTCTTCTACTTGAGAAAATCTGACAGCTTTGAACTCTCCGTGTATGTCAGGTTGATAGGTACAGTACTTGAACAAGTTTTTTTCGTTTTCATTGGTTTAACGAAAGTAGAGGGCAGCAGACAATCCAAAATGTAAGCCAGACTCAAGATCACAATATATAGGTCAGCAGGCAAGGAGTAATCAGAATATCGCTGGCAAAAAAAAAAGAAAACAGGGTCATAATCAAAGTCAAAATCAGAGAAATGACAACAAAACAACGTCTAAAATACTCTAGAAAATAGAGTGTTAGTCTAGTGGTGTTGTGGTGTTGCAGTGGACGTGTGATAATATGACACTGCGTAACCAAACCCAATATAAGGCACTTTACTTCTGTTTAAAATGAAGTTGGCATCCTTGAATACAGACTTTTTCTGCCCTGGTCTACAAACATTATGAGATCTACAATGGAGGGTGTACGTCAGGGCTGTTTAAATCCAGTCCAGCAGTGTCCACCACAGTTTATAATTCACCAAAACTTTAACACACACACACATACACACACACACTGAACCTGGCAATTAACAGATTAGTTGAATTACCTGAGTTTGAGCAGAAAAATCCTTAAACTGTGCTGGACACTGATCCTCCATGACTGGATTTGAACAGCCCTGGTGTACAGTACAGGGTTTAAATGTACTGTATAGCATATTATTTAAGAAGAACATTGTAGGAATCAAGTTGCTTAAAGCTGGAAAAATAAGAGTTTTTATTATGTGTATTCACCCTAAAGTGCCAAAACATGCTAGATTCAGTACCTTAAGGCAGTGTTTTTCAACCAGTGTGCCGCGGTACACTAGTGTGCCGTGAGAGATCGTCAGGTGTGCCGTGGGAAATTATTC
>JAQMYG010000006.1:23536846-23548371 GCA_030014215.1 Clariallabes teugelsi
CTCCAAATTGATGAATTAATTGAAATGAGAATATAAATTGGCAAAGTTAATGTAAATTAGCTCTGTCAATCATCCCTCTCTAAACATTACAACACTCTCCATGATGAATGAACAGAAAAGCTTTGGGGACGTCACACTGCCCTAATCTGACATTAAGTTTCTTCTATGCTGGACACAAGAAGAATGTGGGATTGGCAGGTTGTTAATAATTCACTGTGGCAGTAAAGCGCACATGCACACATGTGAAATGCTCTATCAGGTGACATCAGGAATCCTCTCTGAGCTACAAGATGGGATGGATTTTCAAGAGCTTGCAGCAAAAAAATTATTCCTTTTTCTGAAACGTCGGCATTTCTATTTTTCAGTGTAATATCTCAACATTCCTTTCATGCATTTCAAAGTTAGGCTGAGGTACTTGAAGTGTTACCGTTCTCTTATACCTACAGATATCTGCTGGAAAATCTAGAAACGAAGCAGATTCCTTTTAATTCTCTGCCCTATAAATGAACCTTCGTGTCTGATTCATGCTCATGACCATTAAATCCTTTTCACATTGTTCAATTGTTAAACTCATCTTAACAAATCATTCCTGCTTCTGTGCATGCAAAGAACATTAATAAAGTACCTTGGGGAATAGCCAAAAATGATGTTCTATAATATGGGTAATATTTTAAATGTATTTTAATTTTTTTTTTTTTTTTGTATAAAAGTGATATACTGTATTTGGAAAGAGGATTTAGCACTCGGCATATATTTGTAATAAAATTTATAATGTATTTTTTTTTTACAGGATGGGGTGTTAAAAGACTTTTTGTTCACTAAATGTTTGATAGATATGATGCAAATGTGGAAATATTGGTCAAACCCAGACCAGGAGGTGCAAGGCAACAGTGCTAACCTTTAAGCCACCGTGCTGCCCTAAAACAAAATATTCAATAAAAAAAAACTGAATATATAGAAGCGTTAAACTTACACATTTTCAGCAAAGCATGACACTACTGTAGCTGCCTGATTTTCTAGCAAAATCTGACATGTCATGACAAGCCAATCACATCGTTTTTTTCCGTCATGTGATTAGTGAAGAGAACATGGGTTCAAAGGGTTGCACAAGCAGACATCATACATAAAAGCAATTTGATAGAGCATAGGAACAATTTGGCAGCAAAATAAGATAAGGAACATTCTCAGACTTTTACTCATTCTGGAAAATAATTTTTCTCTGGCACACAAGGTTGTCAACAACAAAACTTTTAATTTGAAAACCACTGCATACCTTTCTTTCAGCAGCTTTCAACTTATATATTTTAAGCAAATCACAACTTTGGAATGGCTGATAACAGAAAAAACACAAAAACTAAAAAGTACTAAAAAGCCAATCACATCGCTTCTTTCTGTCATGTGATCATTGAAGTGACCGTCCTCTGCAACACAACGGCTACCGTAAATGACTTAATTATATTCAAGGAGTTTCTGGTGAATGTTAATGCCAAAAAAGAACTTTTATAGTTTGTTACTGCCATTGCAATCACTAGAAAAGTAAAAGATGACAGTTATGCATTACCTGATGTCTGTGATTCATTATAGAACATTACAATATTTAGAGGCTGTTCGAGACCATGTTATATACTTAGCAAAACTATGTGGGATACTGGAGTGTAAGCACTATGATTAAACAGAGAAAAAAAAAAACATTACAAAAGTTAAAATGTGGATTTATTATATACAATGACATAAGAAGCTGTTGGTTATATTGTCACGCACCGATGTGAAACTAAAACTGGTAAAGCAGGAGGCTGATGTTGATGTAAACTGAAAGTGCGTGCAATGGTTTTCAACAATCTTTGTAATTAAAAAAGTTTTTGTGTGTGTAACAAAACTTAAAAATGTGGGAGGTGGTAGATGTAGCTTTTTGAAAAACTCCCCCCAAAATTACTAAGACTAATTTGGCATTAGTGACTCAAAGGAAACATGCAGGAAAAAAATCTCTGATTGAAATACTTTTTTATTTTTATCAAAATGGCAAAAAATTTATCAAATTTTGCTGTCATTTGTTCATATATTACTTAAAATACAATCATTCTTGTTTTTTTTGGTAGACAAACCATTCATTAGCTTTTGCAAGAGTGTTTTACAGTGTCTTCTAAATAACAAAAATACATAAGGTTGCTGTGTGACAGTCAAATGACCCCCCACATAAACACAGACCTTCTACACAATCAGATTCAAGAATTGAACAATGCTGTTGTTATAAGTAGGGACAGAAACACTTCAGGGTGTGCTGTTATAGGAGATTATACAACACTTAGTTCCGGCCCACTAATCTGTTGAGTTAAGCTGTGTTTGAAGATTGCTTACATTCCCTTTAACCATATGGGAACATTTCACTGTGTGTATCTTTCTTCTCGTCTGTGTTCACTATATAAGATCCTGCTTCCTAGTTCATTCATTCATTCATCTTCTATACCGCTTTATCCTGTAT
Organism: Clariallabes teugelsi; assembly: GCA_030014215.1. Taxonomy (NCBI): domain Eukaryota; kingdom Metazoa; phylum Chordata; class Actinopteri; order Siluriformes; family Clariidae; genus Clariallabes; species Clariallabes teugelsi. The sequence continues at coordinate 23,539,326 of JAQMYG010000006.1, forward strand.
TCAGGGTCGCGGGGGGCCTGGAGCCTATCCCAGGAAGCTTCGGGCACGAGGCAGGGTACATCCTGGACAGGGTGCCAATCCATCGTAGGCCACACACACATACACACATTGCTTCCTAGTTTAAAACAGTTATTATAGTAAAGCTAGTGAAATCATCAATGAACATAAGCAAAACATTTTTTTAAATTTTGAAATATATTAGCTTGTTAGATAAAAAAGCAGGCAGATGAAGACGGGATGCCAATGTTCAAATCAATGTTAGCTAGCTAGCCAGCTAGCTGATATGTCATAAAGTGTTCTACTGTGTTTGTGCTAGCAAGATATACTGTAATAAACAGGACATTTCATCAGTGTCCAGATTATTCTAGAGAAAAAAAATCACACTTTAAATGTTTTTGCTCAACTCACCCTTGTTTATGAGAAGCAGTGAATAAAATGACACATTTTCCTCTTTTTTTGCATCAGTGATTGCATCTTTCATTTCAAACAGCTTTACACTTCAGGGATTTATTGCAAATTAAATCCAATGTATCCAATAAATATCTGTTTCCAGACACTGCATTTATTCAATCAGAAATTAATCAAAACTATGTTCATTTTAGTGTTAGCCTGATTTTTTAAAAAATGTTCATTTAGCTCAGTTTCATTTGTTCAGTTTGTTTATTGATTCTGTCAGTAGTGACAGTTTAATGAAACTTGTGTATATATATTTTTATTTTTATTTTTTATTTTTTTGGATGCCACAGTTTCCATTTCCTGAATACTTTAATGCTTCATAGTTTAACCTTTTATAAAGCAGCTTAGTAACTCTGCATCCTGAAATTAATTAAATGAGCAAAGTATGCTGCTATGTGCTTGCATTTTGGAGAGTGAGGAATTAGCGTCTGATATTATACACACTCTGTTTAGTAAACTAATGAACATTTGATGTTTTGAGAATATTCTAAATGGTTTCTGTTAAAATGTATTAATATTTTAAGGCTATTCCATTTTGGCCTTGTCTACAATATACACAACATTTGATATATAGAATAAATACAGTGGATTGCAAGATGAGCAAAATTTTGTAATAAATTTTAACTTGTTAAACGAGCGATGTCTTGATATATGAGTACTGTAGTAGATATACGCTTTGTCTGCCGTGCGTTACATGATCACAACTGAGCCAATGGTTATTCTCTTTCTCACGCTGCCGGATTGTGGGTAATTGTCTCCCATGCTCAGTCTCAGTGTGCATGCATCACTCGTATAATCAACATCCGTGCGCATATAGTGTTTACTATAAAATTGTGACCACGTGTGTGTGTATGCGCATAAAGCATTTTTTTAGTTTGTGTCCAAGTGTAGTGACTGGTCTGTAGTAACTGTACTGCAACAGTGGCCCTCGTGAAGAAGTTTTAAAAGGCTGTAGCAGTACAGGAAATGAATCTGTTTAATGACAATGCAATGCCACATTTCCACGAAATCCTCAAAAAAAGGCAAAAACAAGCGTCATTAGGGAGAATTCTTGTTAATGTCACAAAAAAAGCAACTAGAGACTTTCTGTCACAAAGAAGTGATTTTGTTAGTGTGTGTGTTTGTGTAAGTTGTGAAAGTCATCCTACACAGTAACCCTCTGCTCCTGCTTCTTCTATCATCTAACACCAGTAATCATGAGTCATCAGTCATCCTTTCAAAGGTGCAGGTTAATTTGTTTCATTTTTACTTTATATTTTGTTTTATTTATTTTCACATGTATATTTTTGGGTTGTGGAACACATCATGAGAGTTTTCATTATTTTTTATGGGGAAATTTGCTTTGATATACGAGTGCTTTGATATACAAACATACAAAAAAGACCAATGATGAAAACAGGCTTAGCAGGCGAAGAGTTCAAGCATGTTGACCCGGCCTCCAAATTCCTCTGATCCCAATCCAAACAAGCCGCCATGGAATGCACCAGAAAACGGGTCAGATCCATGTTAATGGACTTAAATTGCATTGGAGGTTTCTCTTGATTTAGCAATAAATTGTGACAAAGTGTATTGGCCTGCATCAAGCAAGGAAAACTAAAGACACTGCTAACATAAGACATTGATAAAACTATTATCTTGGAAGAAGAAATGTAGTCAGAAAAACATCCTAAATGACCATGATGGGAGATTACTTAAAGTCTTAGTGAAATCAAATGGTAAAAAGGTAATAATAAATGACTAAGTAAATAAAGTAGAACTTAGCTATGTTTATTAGTGACAGTGAGAGTATTTCCACATGCACAATGTGAAGAGAACTCAAAGGATTGGGACTAAACTGCTGTGCAACCTTAAGAAAACAACTAATTAGTGAGGTTAGTTAAAAAAGGCTTTGATTTGCTTGGGATCATAATGATGGAACAGGCAGATTCCAAGATGATGATTCCAGGATTCATTTGGCTCAAATTGTCACACATGTATTGGAGTCCAGTCCTTAACCCCATTGAGAATATTTGGGAGGTGCTAGAGAAGACTTTTTGCAGTGGTTCAACTATCACATCATCAATATAAAATTTTGGAGAGAAATGAATGCAACTCTGAATGGAAATAAATTTTAAGACATTGCATAAGCTTATATTCATTCATCTTCTATACCGCTTTATCTTGTACACTTTCATCTAACCCATCGGAGGGCCCACACACACTACATGCAATTTGGAACCACCAATTAACCTTATCTGCAGGTCTTTTGACTGTGGGAGGAAACCCACCAAGCACAGGGAGAACGTGCACACTCCATGCACACAGACCGGAGGCAGGAATCAAACCCTTGACCCTGGAGGTACAAGGCCACAGTGCTAAACACTACTCCATCGTGCTGCCGATATTAATAAAATGTATAAAAGTATCAAATGTAACAATTTTAACCCAACCAACATCCAACATATAATTTATACTAAATTGCACACTTAAATGACAACAAAACAAAACTGCAGGCTGATTTGTTCACTGTGACAAAATTGAAGAGGTGGATTAATACCTTTTTATATTCTTTAGAATACTGTATCTTTTTAGATTTTTTTTCAGTTTACAATACTTCATTTGAAATAAATAAATAAATAAATAAATATGAAGTTAGCTAATTTTTCTGACAATCTGTCCTTATGTTGTTTTTGTCACAGAGGAAGCAATAACCATTTTTATAAACATCTCACTTTTTTATTTCACATCCTGCTTTAAAGAAATTCCTACTGAAGGACCAGAACGAGACGGTTTCCTGCAGGTTTCCCTCAGCATGGGCTGAGATTTCTCTGCTAGTCTAAATGATAATTTAATTGGATGCATTTTTTGAGGCTTGTGCAATTTGTAGCTTGTATGTCTTCATTTTATGTACAGTGTTAAGTAACATTTAATTTTATAAATGTGTTTCTCGCTTTAAAAAAAAAAAAAAAAAAAGTTTACCATTTTACCCCAAATCCCAGACTATTATTGATTAACAGATTCATTTTAAGTAATGATTTATGAAATTCATGTGTATTATAATGATAGGTCCTGGTGTGTAATGTAGATGCAACATCCATTTATTTAATTTTCAAGTTTAAATTTCTGATGCAGTGTGTGTCTGATCAAATCCCTTGTTTTAAGTTCTTTGGACTCGCTGAAATATTGACTTCAAGATAACATCTTCATCTTGCCCACAATTTCTCCTCATTATAGATGACATTTGGACTCATTACAGTATAATAATAATAATACATTTTAATCAGAATATTAATAAATAAAATTAAAAAATCATTTAGAATTTCAGTTAGTCACTTTGCACTTACTTTTATAGATAGTTTAACATATTATTTTATACCCCATGTGCCTCTCTGGATGCTTGTGTATGCTGTGAGAATCACGTTCTTCACATGACATTTCCTGAGAGTTGTTTCTCTGGAGCAGCCATCCTCTTCAGCTGGCATTGTATGTGTGACATTTTCTCTTTTTTAATTAAACTACTTAATTTCATATTAAATATTAATGTGACCTTTTCAACTAGGCTACAGTCAGTTTCTATTCAGCGTGGCTGGCATTTCCCTGGAACCCGAACCCGAAGCGTGACCTTATTTTTAGCTTTTGCGCTTCAGTATGTGAACTTATTGTGCACCACTTATTTAACAGCAAAAAACGTTTTAATGTTATTGTAATAGCACAGTGTCTTTGTGTGCTTGATTCTGATTGGTCAGAAGGTGTTTAACTTGCTGTAGCAGCAAGTATGTCATAACGAGCAACACTAATAAGCATGTTCTTGTAACTCGCCTATTGCATTATTTAGTCACAGAATAGTTCATATAAATGGATGAATTGCAAAAAAACAATAATATAACAAGTAAATTGTGTAAATCTTGATGAGGTGAAGTGTTTTGTTAGGCGGTAATATTTGACCTATTTCTACAGCCTTTAATGAACAAAACTTTTTATACTACATAAGCTAACTTGATTATATAACAAGCATGTCTTTTTTTATATATATATATAAAACAATGCCTTTAGATAATGTTGGTCATGAAAAAAGCCTTCAGTGGCACTACTTGTTACTAAACTGTACAGTATGGCATAGAAAAGTTATTTCATTCCCTCTCTTTATTTTGTTTGATTAGTTTGTTTTGTTTTAATAACTTTAAGAGAAGGTGGTTTAATCAGAGTCATCGTGCCCATTTAGCTTGAGGGCGCACATGGCGAGGTTTGAAGTTCTGTTTGCTATCAGCAAGTTGACACTCACCAGCAAGGCTGTAGGAGCCAAGCAGGGGTATTATGGGCTGATACACAACTGCGGTCGTGTTAATTACATCAGATATGAATAATCTCAGCTCACAGCATGACAAAAGGTTTAATAAATAAGTAAGTTACTAATTGCTCCAGAATATCTTTTTGTAAAGTGTCTTTAGCATTAGTGATTTATTTCACAAGAAAGTGTTAAGGTCAGGAGGACCAATGTTAAGGTCAGGAAGGTAAGTTTTGATTATTTGCCACATGTACCTTATAGCATACAAAATTATTTTTCGCATATCTGAATTAAGAATCTTGGGTCAGAGCGCAGGGTCAGCCAGGATACAGCAGACCTGGAGCAGATTAGGGTTAAGGGCTTTGCTCAAGGGCTCAACAGCGGAAACCTGGCAGTGCTGGGGCTCGAACCCACAACCTTTTGGTCATAAGCCCATTTACCCACAGCCTTACCCGATTGAGCCACCACAAAAAAAAAGCCATGGAATTATATTGCTTAAAAAAAAAAGATAAATTAAGAAGTAAATGAATGAATAATAATAATAATAATAATAATTCTCTTGTTCTACTAATTGTTAATCACACTGCCTGTTGGTCGCCAGCACTGCTAGTCGCGGTTACAGTAGTTAGTTCCAGTCATGAAAGGATGTGTTGGTGGAGCAAAATAAATTATGTTCCTAGACCTGTTGTATACAAACAATATCACACTTGCTATGCGGTCACAGCCTTGACTGTGATATTGCTTAAATAACATGTAGTAAGTCATAACAGGAGCTGACTTTTACGGGTGTTTGCCAACACATAATGTACAGTAACTACTGTATGACTCGATGGAAAGTATGATGTTCTGGGATAAAATACTGTATATTATGATGGACTTTATTTATTTATTTATTTTCACATTTGTGGAAGGAGTCTTTAGTGTCAGTGCTTTTCTACAGTGTTGTAATTGAAAACATGAACACAGTAAAGTGGATTAAAAACAACAACTTTAATTGATGAATTAATGGACAGATTTGGCAAAAAGGTTTAACTGTTATGACTTAATTTTTAGTGTATCTCATTCCTTCTCTCTTCATCACTCATATATGATAGCCCAGATAGGTAACCAGATTTAATGAGAGAGTTGGCAGTGTCCAGTGAACCATTCCTCAACTAAAATCTGTGATATCAGGCAAATCACTATGATATTAAAGGATTAAAACACTTCAGGTCAAAATATGTTACATTACATTAATGAGGTCATTGTAACTTCACACTTTAACCCAACCTAATGTTATATATTCCTATGTTTGCACATCATGTGCATATTTGCTTTACTCCTCTTGTTGTTGATGATGATGATGATGTAACAATTTCCCACTAGTATCCCCAAGCCTGACTGTTTGTGATCCGAAGCCCACGGACGGACGCACATCTGCATCAAATCCAGCTGTCCTTACTTCTGCAGTGAGAGCAGGCGCTAGTAGGACGTTGCCGTGGGAACTGCACAGAGTGACATTGATTGGTTGCTTGCAGTGACAGCAGTAAATCCTGGTCTGATGAACCTTTTTAATTATTTGTTTTGCAAGAAGAACACCACTCGGCCATCTTTGACCCATGATTCACAGATTGAGAAATAAGGCGCTTTCTAATAGATATGACTTTCACATTCCTCAGTATCCTATTCCCTTTATAAATAGTCTACAGGAATTAGATAAGCACTTTAATTACAGTCAAATGCTTCATGTGGTAAATGCAACAGAATATGTACGGGTTGATTACCTTTCTACAACACAAGTTTTGACAGAAGCACAGCTGCAAAATATCATTTTCTACACAGTATTCATGCTTTTTCTAATATATTATCATTTGTATAGTAATTAATTATATAGAAGGTGAGGTAAAGTTGTGTCTTAAAAATTATTAAATAAACATTTTTTATTCTTTGGACTATTTCCTTTCCTTGGGGTTACCACATCAGATTAACCAATCCACAAGTTACTGGCACAGGTTTTGCGCCAGATGCCCTTCCTGGCGCAACCCACCCGTTTCTCCTGGTTTGGGACAGGAACAGAGGATACCCATTGAGAGATAATAGGGTGCTGAGGAAACGGTTTATACAGTAGCTGCTATAATGTGATCACATGACCTACATTGTTGACAACATTAATCTTTTCAAACATAATGTGTGTACTGTATGTATGGCTATATTGTCAAGTGCATTTGCAAAACCCGTCAAGCACCATGATGAAACTGGCTCTCATGAAAACCATGCCATGAAAGCAAGACCAAAACTTATAAACTATAGTTTATAAACTATAAACTGATATTTTTCTTCTATCAATAAATCTAATCAATGAATAATGCTGTGCGTTCAATAGGTATTAATAACAGGTATTTACAGTATACTCTGGAGAAGTCGCTTCTTAGTGACTAGCCAAAGCCCCTGTGTGATGACCCTCTAGTTCCCCCAAACAACCAGCACAGAATTCTCTCAGATTATTATATTTCCATCTTCTGAATTTACATCATGTCTATAATATTTGTCAGTACATTTTGTACCATTTCACTTTTTCTTTGTACTTTTCCAGCCTAAGCTTCTCTCTTGTACTCGTTGTTCAAAGAACGATTCAAAATATCCGACTTTCCTGCAGTGTACCTGACATGCTGTTCCATCCTTGAATGTTAAATATTGAAAGAATTCGCAAGTCGTCTGTTTTTGGACTCATGGATAATGTTGCAGTACTACTTGTCCAAATGCCAGCGTGCTTTTACACTTCACTCAAACTGACTTCCTTTACATGCCGCATGCCATCGGACAGAAATTTCCCAGATAAATGAAACATTTAAGGTCTCTTTCAGAAAGAGAAAGATTTACTTGATGGCTTAGGTTGAAACGTCTCAACCATGTGTGGCACTGGAGGCCTGGAAAGGAGGATAGAGGGCACAAAAATGATGCATCATAATTGAAGACATTGCTTAACTCAAGGACAATTTTCTTTTAGGTGTACAATTATTAAATAGATTAAAATGAGCTTTAAGGTTGGCAAATGAGTATGCTTTTCTTTACAGTCCTTCTCTCTATTTAAGCCGTCATCATGAGTGATGGTTGGCTGCAATGACCTACTGTATGACTTCACACCAGCGGTCATTGGGGGACGTTATGTTGCTAAGGACTCGAACACACACACAGTTTGAAAGCTGATTTCAGAGGGTAGAGCATCCAGACTGGGACACATCTTTTGGCCATGCCAAAAAATTGGGCTGGTGGTCTAAATAAGGCCACCAGAATAAAATTAAGCTAAACTGTAAGTACGAACCAGTCAGTAAAGGCTTCCAAACCTATTCCAAAGATACTTTCAAAGAGGATAGCACCAGGACAATCTTTGTGGTCCTCTTTTAAAATGTATGCCCTGTAATATGGCCGTGCCAATAGGGAAGAAAAACTCCATGGATGTGATAACCTGACTTCATTTTTTTTGCCACATAACATTGCTGAGCCTAGACCTGAGCATCTGAAGCAACCCCAGATCATAACACTGTCTCCAGAGGCTTGTACAGTGGACACTATGCATGATGGGTGCATCGCTTCATGCACTTCCCGTCTTACCCTGACGCATACTGAAATATACGACGGAGTGTTAGGGCCAAGATGGGATTAAAAAAAAAGACTTGGAAGAGGAGGGGCAGGGAATTTCTGAGTTTAAAACTCGAAAGTTTCGAGATGAAAACTCAAAGTTCGAGAAAAAAACTTAAAATTTTCAAGAAAAAAACTTGAAAGTTTCAAGAAAAAAACAAAAAAATTTCAGGAGGAAAAGAAAAACACTCAACTCAAGCCTTTTCTATCAAGGAAGGATAGACGTCTCTGCACAAGTTTGAAGGAGCACACACCAGAGTGCAAGGGAACCATGGCTGCATCAGCTTATGATGATCTGCTGATTCTGGGCTAAAATAACAAGTATTTCCTTGTTACTCAAGCCAAGGGAAAAGTAAAGTTTGATTAGGTCTTCCACTTCAGGCATAATGCAAAACAAGTGATGTCTGCCTAACCTTGTAAAGTGTATATACGGTTTCCTTCCTTGATGGAAAAAAACCCTACAGATTTTCGAGTTTGAAACACAAAACTTTTGAGTTTACATCTCGAAATTTTCGAATTTTCATCTCGAAGCCTTCGGGTTTTCATCTCGAAGCCTTTGGGTTTTCATCTCGAAGCCTTTGGGTTTTCATCTCGAAATCTTCGGGTTTTCATCTAAAAATTTTCGAGTTTTTCATCTCGAAATTTTCGAGTTTTTTTCTCAAAAGTTTCGAGTTTTGTTCTTGAAACTTTTAAGTTATTTTTCCCGAA
>JAQMYG010000006.1:23582088-23600039 GCA_030014215.1 Clariallabes teugelsi
AGGGAGAGGGAAGTCTGGGCATCCCTGCTGAAGCTGCTGCCCCCGCGACCCGACCTTGGATAAGCGGAAGAAAATGGATGGATGGATGGATGGATGGATAAAACATATTTTTAACTCTAATAAATCCAGTTAATTGTCCTAAAGATATTGAAAGCATTTTGATATTGCATTTAACATGGAGGTGATGGACAGTCCAGGTTCTTGGGATTTAAACAGCAAATATCACAAGAGTGGATAGCTACATTCCCTAATTCTCCAACATCAGAACAGAAAAGAGCACGTACACACTTTGGATCATAATACAAAAAACAACACTTTTAAATATTTTAATGAGTTAATGATATCTGCCTGAATGACAACAATAAGGTTTGTGTTTAGAGTTTAAACTCACTTCGTGTTGTAAATTACTAATAATGTAAAAACCAGGCATCTTTCATTTGACCTCATCAAGCTTTCAAATGCTCAGATTTCTGATTGAGACCAATGCACAAGAACTACATTTCCACAGTTTTCAGTATCATGTATGATAAAGCTTCACCATGTCCAGGGTTTTCCCAGTCTGTCACACATACAGTATAAGATGCCATTTCTTCACCCATCGTTCCCATCACGCACTCTGCAGGTGGTTAGGACGGGAACTCCTCACGCTAACTAATCTCCATGGGGGGTTGAGCTTTTAGCAACACAGCTCCAAGAGCAAGGACTTCACTTTACTTTTATCACTTTCACTTATCACTTAAAGCCCAGATGAACACCCATGCCTTCTTGCCACTCAAATTTAACTGTGTACTTTTGACATGTTGTGCATGTACTGTACTGTATGTACTGTTTACGGAAGATGCCTTGCCTACACGTGTTAACTCTTACAGTATATTCTTGAGCTTGGGAATTGTGTTATATTAAGTTATTAATGATGATGGTTACAGTCTTTTTTTTTTCTCTTTGCTGTAGTTATTGATTAATGGAAATCAGTTTTATTTTTATTTTTTTAAGGATAGGAGTTGTTCATGACACCTACTGTACATGAGTACATTCTTCTTCTTAAGATATCATTTGTTATAAAGTCTATATGTTGACATCAAACCTACTGTAAGTCATTGTGTTTTTGACAGATGAGTTAAGTTACACTGTATGCCATACTCACATAATGGTTAACATTTTGGGATAAATATATTTTTTAAAAGCTGCTTTCATAACCTATTTAAAAGACTCCTCCGCATGGAGGAACTGTTAATTACACTGTTGGTCACCAGCAGGGGTGAAAGCAGACTCGTACGGTCCGTTTTATTGAGAAGAGAGCAGCTACATGCCAAAACGCACATTGCACTTGTCACATAAGTACTTTTATCAAGAAAACACATCCAATAATGTTATGTCATCTTAAACAACACGCTGTCACGCTGGGGGGGAGCGATATCAGCGGGACACTTTCTCTGGCTTTCTCTGCATGCAACATGTGATAGCCTCAGTCTACCTGTGTGCGAGGCTCATGAGCGCATGTATTATCTGGTTCTCCCCGTAAATGACTCGGGTATGACAGTGTCTCTTGCCTAAAATATATATTTGTTGGTGGATGAACGTGACTACCTTATACTGTCATTTAATTGTGTTGGTCATGATGGAAATTAATCATTTAATATGGTTATTCGACTTAATTGATGTACATCGTGACGCTAAACAACTGGTATCATATGCTATATGTGTGTGTGCCAGAGAGGGAGAAGCTGTCACCTGATTATCTCTCCTTGTTACAGCTATGTTGGTTGTTTAATCCTGTTTACACAAAATAGTTTTAGTTGAGTGTTAACAAATGTGTATTATACGTAGAGTGCTACATGAGAGGAAAATCGATTTAACGATTCAGGTTGTGCGTGACGCACGTGGTGCAGTTTACACAGGGTAGGGTGCTAATGTATTGCATGTTTAATATTGATATGAAATGAAAGCAATATTGATTTGCATGTATTGTAGGGTTTTATATATATTTTTCTCTTTATAGTATATTTTGAGATATAGATACTTCAATTGTATAAGTTGATGTAATATGTTTATTTTATTTCATACATTATTGTTAAGTGATAAGATATATATAGTAAAATGTTACAATGTCATATTGATATATATATTGTAAAATGTGATTTATTTTATTATTTTATTTATTACCTTTTTTTTTTTTTTAATATATACAATTGTATTCAGTCTACCTGTGTGCGAGGCTCATAAGCACATGTATTATCTCGTTCTCCCCGTAAATGACTCTGTGTGTCAAGTGCCAGAGTTGGAGAAGCTGTCGCCTGTTTGACCCACTGATTATCTCTCCTTGTTGCAGAATTAAAGAAAGCACTCAATTTCACCGCTGCATGGTTGCGTGGTCCTTCTTCCATAAGGCTGAATCCTAAATCCCTCCCTCCCTAAATCCCTTCCTAACCCCTGATCAAGGGCACTACTTGGTGTGTGGAACAAGGGATTGTACACCTTATATAGCATATAGCTTTCCATTTAACATGGAGGTGATGGACAGTCCAGGTTCTTGGGATTCAACCCCAGAACCTGGAAATTAATGTAGCTGATATACTAAAGTGCAATAAGTGGAAATATAAAGCAAATCTCATAAGTTTTTCAGGACTGTCCATTACCTCCATGGTTAATTCTCCTCACCTTTAGGCTACTGTCAGTCGGCAGCTCCGCCACTATTTCTAGTCAGTGCCACTCATAATAACCGGTTAAGTGAACAAACATATTATAATCTGCTGATAATAAATTATGTTTTTGAACTGTTGCATGTAAGCTATATCCCACTGAGCTTGTGTGCCTACAAGCACATCACAGCCTTTTTATTTAACCACATAATATTGCTTAAATAAAGTAACACACAAGAATTTATGAATGGCTTTTGCTCAAACCCATTGTTTGGTATAATCAACATCTGTGCATGCGTGTATTGTTTACTATAACACTGTGACCACGTGCGTGCGTATAAAACATATTTTATTTTGTGTTTGTAAGCGTGTGTGTACAGTGCATGCGTGCTGTTTATTATAACACACGTGTGTGTGAGTGTAAAGCAAAAGAAAGTCTCATTAGAGAGGTTAAAGATCCATTTTCTCTCTCTGTATCAGCCTGCCGCTCACACACACACACACACACACACTCTGCTCTACACAGAAACGCTGCTCTGTTGCGATTCTTTTCAAAAGTAAAGTGCTTTACAGCAGTGATTCAGTTAGTGTGTTGCTCACGTGAGTGTTATTAGCGATGTTCCTTGTTAATTTTCCCGATAAAACAGTCTTTCCGTTAATGTGTGGGAAACTCAAATAAGAGAGGAGGAGGGGTTACAGTGTAAGATGAGAAGAGGGAGAGGGGAGTTTACTTTAGATTCACATACACACACACACACATACACACACACAGTGCCTGCTCGCACAAACGGAAACACTTATCTGTCGGGATTTATTTTTAATTTTTTTTAAAAGAAAAGTGCAGGTTAATTTGTTTTATTTTTACGTAAGATTTTGTGTTAATTATTTTTATGTATTTATTTTTTTGGGGTGTGGAACGAATAATTTGAGTTTCCATTATTTCTTATGGGAAAATTCAATTTTGTTTACGAATGTTTTGGAATACGAGCCCACTTCCAGAACGAATTATGCTCGTAATCCGAGGTTCCTCTGTATATGATTGGTAATAAATGTTATTATGTTAATATGTGGTGTTGATGTTTTGACTTATCAGTGCAAAGTATAAAGCATTATGAATTCAGTGTCATTAGCTAACTATTCAACGCGTTGTTACTGTGGGAGCCAGAGGGGTGGGAATGCATCACATTAAGGTGTCATTGGTCAGCTCTGAGTACTTCATGCTTAATGAAGCTTTTTAAGACGTGCCAGTTCTACCTATAAAACACCCACTGATTTTATGACTTTAAAAATTAGCACATTGTGTGATTACAGAAATTACAACAATACAATCACTTTAATTTAACCTTAATCACAGTTTTAATATTAAACAAAATAATATAGCATTTTCACTTAAAGGTCCTGTTCCCTGTTCTTGAATTCAGAGTTTTTCTGCTGCTTCACCATCCGTACTTACATTTCGAATTTATAATTTAGCAGCAGCAATCCTATTTATTCAATAAAATCGTCACTTTCATACAGTACTTCGCCCCTTCTTTCCAGTGCATGGTCAGCAAAAAACACATTATTGCTTCCCTTGTTCTTTTGGAGCCGGTTGTTATACGGCCACTACTCCTGGCACCAGAGACTCCAAAGAAAAAATACTGGTTGATGTTGAGGATGAAAAAAGACTGTTATGTGAGTCAGAGTGAACATGAGCCCTTAATGACATGACTCAGGTTCTTTAATGAAAATGTGCCAAGGGCTTGTGTCTTTGACAAAGCTGTCTCTGCTTTAACTACTGTATAAAGAAAAGGCCACAGTGTTAAACTTGGAGTGTGGCAGAACCAGCAGGATTCTCTTAACCCTCTTTGTGTTTAATCTCTTTAATTGTGATTACCCAGTAAATTTTTGGTACATTTGGAAACACCTTTCTTATTCTGCATGAGCTCATTTCTATAGCAGTACACTGGTGAAGTAAAAATGTCTAAATTACATTCATATTCTATGGTCATTGATATAGCCATTTTAGCTGCTAACTATATTCCAACTGTGTTTTTAAGCAAAATTCTAAAATGTATGTTAACATAGTACATGTACAAAAGACGATACATTTAGACTAATAAGTATAGTTTAATACTAACAAAAATTTCTCAAACTTGGCTTATGTAATGCATTATTTTTTTCTGCAAAACACTGGATTTAAAACTATTGGCACCCTACGATATACATCACAAATTCTTATTAACGTTCATCAAACCGTTCTTGAACATTTTTTTTCTTCAATGTGGCCGGGTGCGCTATCCAGCTAAAAGAAGCCACTGCCATGAGGTAATACTCTGGTATACGTGGTCTGCAACAACGTCGGTAGGTGGTAACAACCCATTACTCAAGGTTTTCCAGTAGAACATTGTCCAGGGAATCAAAAAAAGACCTACTTCTATTGCTGCATTTTGTCCATATGTCCTTTGCAGGTGCTTTTTCAGTGGAAAGGTATCAGCATGGGCACTGTGACAAGGCTGCAGCTAGCTAGACAGCCCCAATATACAACAACAAACTGTGATGTGTCCTGACACCTTTCTAGCCTGGTTTAACACTTCCAGTAATTTGTGCTACAAGTGCCCTGTTGTGGCATCAAAACAGATGGGTAAGCTTTCACCCCCAACATGCATTAATGAGTCTTGGGCACACATGACCCAGTTGTCAGGTTACTGCTTCTCCTTCCTTGGACCACTTTTGGTAGTTACTAACTACTGCATACTGGGAAGACCCCACAAGACCTGTCATTATGGAGATGCATTTTCCTGCTTTCGACACATCAACTTTATTAATAAGTGACTTCTCACTTACTAATTAATTATATACATTATTTCATGGAATCATTTGCATATTGGTTAGGATTTACAGACTGTCTGGGATCATTATCATGTTAAAAGATACATCTAAGGTGAAGTTGTTCTAAGGTCAATGGAAGTAGGCTGTGTAACTAGCATTAGACTGGTCAATGAGCAATGGAAGTAGGATGGACAATTCATGTTGTCTTTTTTGATGCCCTGGACAATTTTCTACTAGAAAATCTTGGGTCATGGCATTCATGTAGTTGTTACCACCTACCTGACATTGTTGCAGCCACCATGGCTTTACCTCTACGCCTATTTCCCTACAATTCCCAACCTCACCATGTGCCTGTTCCATTCACCAACCCACACATTAGTATCCTTCATACTGTAGCTGCAATATCTTCCAGCACTGAAAAAAACGACATAATTTATTCTAATCAAATATATCTATAATCTCTTAAAATAAGTTTACAACCAACTAAATATAAGAATATTGTGCTTATTTCTAGTCAAATGTTACTAAACGTGCAAGTGAAAACCGTCTTGTTCTGTTGGCAGATAATTTTGTTTCTTTAAACAAATAAAGTCTGCAAAACTAGCAGAATTTTTTGCTGATTGAAGTGGTAAATAAAATATTAGTATTGATGTTCCCGGAGATGGGCAAATAAATCCTGTACTTGAATAAAGTATATATTACTCAAGCAAGTCCTCGATTTACAAGTACGTCAGTAAAAGTACAAAAGTACTTACCTTTAAATGACCTTAAGTATCAAAATTATAGGGGTTGCTTTAGATTACAGTAGTCCAGTAACCTTTTTCATAGTAAAATCTTTCTCTCTCTCTCTCTCTCTCTCTCTCTTTGTCTGCTTCCCGATTGTGAACATGTTGTTTTCATCGCTGTCTGTAACCAGCTCTGCTTTTGATTTCAAACACCTGTTGTGTTATTAGGCGTGTCTTGGAGGAAAGTCAAGTCACGCAATTACATGAATTACATGCTGCTTCAATTCAATACTACACACCACTGTAATTATGTACAGTAGCGCAGTGTCATGCAGAAATATAGTTACTGTAAGCAGGATTACAGAGTATTCCTTCTAGAACATGGGGCAGCGCCAGTGAATGTATGCAGCACTAGTATGTAGGGAAGTAAAAAGAATCCTTTAATGAAACTACTCCATATAAATTACAGATATGTGAAATATGTACTTAAATAAGTACATAGTAATGAAGTAATGAAGAAAATGTACCTGATACCTCTAAATGTTTCCAGTCCTGCCACATATTCCAGCTCCTCCTCTGGGATCCCCAGATTTTCTCAAGCCTAATGTGAGATGTAGCATTTCCAACAGGTTTTGGATCTAGCTCAGGGTTTCCATTCAGTAAGACAAGCCTAATGCATATATAACAGGATCTGAATAAGGGGCATCTTTGTAAGATGCCCAAACCACCTCAGCTGGCTTCTTCTAATTTGGAAAAGCAATGGCTCCAGAAGTGTCAAACTCATTTCTGCAACCTGTATTCCCAACCTTATTCTTTTACTTCTTACCCATAGCCCTTGGTGATGGACCATGTAGGTGGGGACAGAGCCATAGATTCACAGGCATGTAAAGCAGCTGCTGTTTCCCCTGGTTACCACATCTGTTTTTATCAATCTCTTGGTCATTTCTAGAATTCTTGTACTCCCGGATAACTCACGACTGACAGGGGTTACCCAAGGATGATAGGATCACATGCTGAGTCTTGGTTCGTCTTAGTAATTCCTCCTGAACTTTTCACTATTTAACAGCGTTATATGTACTGCTTATGCCACAATCAATTCGGTGTAGATGTGGTGTCCATTTTCATAATCTATTCCCAAGCTCAGTGGTCATTTATCTTTAGTCAGGTAATTACAAACATTGGTTTATAAACACTTACAGACCTGGAGAAGGGCTGTGAATGGAATAATTTATCTTGTGCTGAAATTTAATTTGTTTTAGGAATAAAGTATTCCTTCTAGAACATGGGGCAGCACCAGTGAAATGTCGCACGATGCTCCAAAGAGCCAGCAATGCATTATGGCACTGTGACTGTGCATTTCATTTTTCAAGACGTTTATCTACACAAAATCCTAGTTCTAAAATGAAGAGGAGCTTACCTGGAGATTTAGGGGTAATTATACCAATATAAAGCCAGTGTAGGACATGCATTTTATTTGGTTGATAAAATCATTTTTTTTGAAAATGTGCCTGTATATTAAGATTAGAAAATGAGGAACAAGTAGATGGCATACAAACTAATTTAAAAATAAAGATTATATTAATATTGGGGGGATGGATCCTGCATCTTTCCAGTTGATAAAACGGAATGGTCTGTTAAAGTCCAGCTTTCACATATCCCTATATTTTTGTGTATACCACAGCAAACCTCTTTGGTCAGAAGGTGTTGATTTATCTTCTTTAACACCAGTTTTGGCAGTAGTGCGGCTGCAAAACTTGTAATCAATTGTAAACTGATGTGGTTTAAAAGGAATAAAACCCATAAGGATGTGCTACTGTTGGAAAATGATCAGCAGTGAGGTAGTTATTGGAAACTTGCTTCAATTAAAGACAAATTCCACCACATCATCATCATTTATTTATTTATTTATTTTTAACTGAATGCTGAGGACAGCACAAAGGCCACACCTCCTACTTCCTCTCCTTACTTCCTGTTCTCCGGGAAAGCACATTTTCCAGTCAAAGATAAATAAAGACAAGATACATGAGTGAAGTTTTGTCTCCTTCCCTCTATCTGTCCATCTGATAGTGTTGGTTATTAATGACGAGAAAGCTGGACCACACCGGAAGGACGAGGTTTTGAGTCGGCATGGGAAAAGTGACGTGACTCAGAACTTTAAAATATGCTCATAAACCTTTAAATTGCAGGTGTGATGACTTATGCATGTCCCAGGGGCTTGTGGTCGACGTCAATTACGCCGATAAGCAAAAAATGGTCTACAATTCAGCCCACCCGTTGCCCATCTGCCTGCCTGCTCATGCAACTGCAAGAGGAAACAGGAAGTGATAGGAATGAGAGATTTTAAAGAGGACTATAGACCGCTTTGATATTGAACTGGATTCTCCCAAAGGTGAAAAGGCGAAAGGAGTGCTTTATTCCTTATTATATGAAGAACAATTAAAGAGTACCATGTGAGAACAAGTGCTGTTGTACTGAAAATTAGCACACCTATTATGTGGCTGTAGACACAATGGCACAGCCCGAGGATTGAAGATATCTCAGGTGTGCTGATATTCAGCACAACCTTGAGTGTGATATAGCTGTTATAAAACAGTTCTTCAAATACCATTTATCATCAACTGATTAAGATTAATTTTTTTATTTAACTGGTTATTCTGCACTGCCAACTTATTCTTCCATGTACTCTGGTGAAACTAACTATCTGCGACAGTCAGAGAGACATTAGCTATGAACAAAACAACTTTTGAACGACTAAAAAGCAGTTATTAAGAAGTCAAAGTGCTGTTAAAGATGATATAACATTATCAGATGTGCTTTCTTGCTGAAAGTGCTTCCGTTGCAGGTTTTGAATGTAGGTTTTGGCAGGCAGCTGCTCTCCCCTCTACCCAGAACTGCGGATCGTACCGACCTACTTTCACCCGTGTTGGCGCCCGACAGTTACTGTAATTAATGTTCTTTAGAACACCTGTGATGAGGATTAGTGCATACTGTATAATTAGATGTCCCAGTTCTGTCGTGCTCTATTATCACCACTCGTGGAATGCCTCTTGTCTAATCAGATTACTCGGTCAGAACTAACTGTTGTATTATAAGATTTATCACAATAATTAAACGAATTGCATATTCATAAATTCCAATGACCAAATTTATGTGCTTGTAGCTGCTATAATGAAGCATTCCGGCAGAGCCAAGAGAATAATTTCTGTGTCGTACATCCGGGTGGAAAAGATTTATTTCACTGGCACAAAGGAAACCAGCAGGAGTGTCAGTGGGAGAGCTGGGGTGATGTATATAATGATATCTCTGGCACAATGATTAAACTGTTATTTGAGAGGAGCTAAACAGTGCTTGTATCACATGGCACACAGCTGATAAGGGTTATAAATAATTCCCAAATGTGGCACTGAGACTCAATTAGTACAAGTGAACATTCCAAGTGAATCCCACACAAAGAGCAAGACAATAATAAGGACAATTCTGTGTTATCAGTGCCATTATGGAAAAGTCAGCAGGCTGACACATGAGCGTCATGTGATTATTTACACATATGTTTTTTAGGTAGTTCACACATTGTGATTTATACTGTACATTCACACGCAGTACATGGATGTTTTACATTTTTACTTTGTTTATTTCTAGACCATTTGTTAAAAGTGATTAATTTTTACATTTGATGGTTAAAATTCAATAATTTTCTAAACAATAGACAAACTCATTTTTGCATATAATGTGTGTGCTTGTCAAAATAAACATATTAACCAGACGGGACTTGTTCAATGAAGTGTCACTTGGTAATTCTCTTATTAAAGTGTACTAGCTATATTAACATTATAATTGATCTGTGTATACATAACAACACTGATTAAACACCTAATTATCCTTAATAAAAGAACTATTGCAAGTGCATCATACAGTTAAAGTATTTTAAGAGAGTAATATTTATGAAATGGAATTAAACAGACAGATAATGCTACAACACTTGGGATGTGCGTAATTGCTTTGTGTACAAGAGACATTAGATAGACATGTAGCGTTCAGGAAGCTGTTACAACTGGTAGACCTGGTTATGTCTGCCACACCCTGTTCTTGAACTGGAATTTCTCTATTATACCATTAAGGGACCAAAGATGTATAAGCGGTTGTTGGGTGTCTAACTGAACCTTATGTGGTGATTCTCTGTAATGTGATAAGATGATGTCATCATAAACTGAAGTTAAGCTAAAACTGGTAGAGAAGACAAAGGCTGATGATGCTGTAAACTAAGGATTTTATATTATTTTTATATATGTTATAGGGTTTTTCATGACCTACAACAATCTTTTTTTGTACCACATTCTTTTTCTTGTCTTCAAGTTTGCAAATCCTGTACTTGAGTAAAAGTAAAGATATCAAATGAAACTACTCAAGTAAAAGTAGAACTCTTCCCTTTTCATTTCTTCTTGAGTACATATCATCAAATTTACTTAAGTACCAGCAGTACTGAGCTTGTATTAGCTCACAGTAGAGTTTAAGTCAAAGTAAGAGTGTATAACACACACTGTGGTTATGCAATGCAATGCCCATGCACAAATGTAGTAAAGTAGAAAGTAACATATTTGTTGTAGGATGTAGTGGAGCAACAAGGGAAAATGTATCCACTAAAACCTGGAAATTTAAGAACAGTAACAAAATAAATGTGCTTAGTTTCCTTCTACCTCTGGTAATTTGAACCTCGCAGGAGCATGAATAGGATATAAACTTTTTTGAATTCGTATTCATGGATACCATTTTTTCATGTTTACACGCTCATGCATATAAATTTGTTCATATCCAGCCTGATAAACGAAAGGAGGTCCAGCGTGTTTCATTTCTGACCTTTTGACCGTCGTCTGTTATGTACAACTCAATAACATGGGTCTCTTAAAACATCTGTTGCTGTTGTCTTGTTGTCTTAACCTTTAATGATACATTTAATTTTCCTATAGTAATAATATGTTGTAATAAGAAACCAGTGAGTTGTTGACACCATTGCTGAAAGGAAGAAAGCAGATTTGCTTAACGGCGTAGAAAAAAAAAAAAAAAACATTCAAACTGCTGTCAAAATATTGAAGTGGGTGGATACAAACATTGAGCCTTATTGTAAATGTTACAAGTACAAATGTGTTCCAGGCAATGAGGCAGAACAAGTAAACAAGAAAATGCAGAGGATCCAAAAATCAGAGCTAAAAAAATTCAGTAACAAAAGGCTGAATATAACTAGGGCAACACTTTGCAGTGTGGGTAGACTAGGTCTAATGTGGTACAGGTGTACTAATTAGTTTGGACAACAGTTAAGTAGGCTGGCAAATCAGTAGAAGGAAAGTTTGCATTGCTTCCAATCCAAGTTTCAAGTTGATTTTCCTGAGTTCTGATACAGAGGCGTTCAGCTTAGAAAACATGCCCAAAGAAAGGTCATATTTGTAAGTCTAGTCGAGAATTTTGGCAAATGTATTAAGGTCATGGGTTCAAACCCCAGCACCTCCAAGCTGCCACAGCTGCACCTGAGCAAGGCCCTTAACCCTCTCTGCCCCAGGGGCGTTGTATAATGGTTGCCCTTCATGCTGAACCCAACTTCCTCTCAAGCTGCGACATATGAAAACAAATATTATAAAAATAATAATATGTATTATTATTAATATTATTATTATTATTATTAAATAATAAGGGAAACCATATTATTGTTGACTGTGCATGATGTAAGGTTTGGCTATGCTACATGGGTAAGTTAAAGGTTCATCAATTTTCCAACTTCATTGTGCTGTTCTTGTCAGAGGTTGGGTAGTGTGGAATGTGTGCCTGAAGTGGAATGAAACAAAGCAGTAGCTCCTTCCCAACTGTTCAAACCTCAGAAAGCCAGCTTGTGGAATAGCCACATGGATGAGGACCAGTACAACACTGAGTCCACAGTGTCCAACACAGAGGTTTGGCAGCTGATCTGATATACATCATATCTTTCTCAGTTCACTATAATCTAAGCATTCTTAGATCGTTTCTGCCTTATGAAGCCGAATATGGCATGTACTAGGCATGTGAAGGCAGGAATCCACTTTCACAGTGTACACATACAAATGCTTTTACTGGAAAATAATCATCTTCTGGCTGGAGTAACCGTGCTTTGGTGATGTATGGTATTTGGTTATTTTTCTCTAACTGTACATCCCCAGGTGTTTTATTCCATAATTAAACCATTCTAATATAACTGCTAAAATGAAATATATTTTCATTGGCCCGCCGCATCATAATGAACGTAATCTTTAAAAGTATTCAATCACATTGTGATTAATGACCGCAAATCGTGTCTTGTTTGCCTTTTTGTAGGTTTCTCTGTCTGAAATGATGGCAGTAATCAGAGTGGAAATGACTGCCTTGGATCAAAGCTTGCAGCCTTTAGCCAGGTGAACAGCACTGACGTCTCGCCAACAGATCTGACTTTAACGAATGCCCAGCTCTCCGATCACACAAGTTTGACCTAAAGCACAAGGTTAGCTTATGGGCTAGATGAGAAATGACAACGCTTTTACAACTTGGACCATTTCGATCTGACAGCCTATTTCTAAACCGAGCTGCCCGACTCTTTCATCCTTCCCATCCTGTGTCACCTTGTGTCAGATTACAGCACTGCTTTGGCTTTGTAGCCAATGCAAATATTGCATGTTTGATATACACTCAAGTTCCTGTGTGTGAAAACATCCACAATTCACGTCCAAGCTGATTTACATACTGGGTTTATGGTGGATTTTATTTCTCACATGGGCAAAATACAAGGGGCGTTCAAATCAAACTGAGACCTTTGGTTGTGCAGTAAGTGAAAATCTTTATTTCTCTATATAATCACCTGCTAAAACCCAGTGTTTCACTAGTGCTTGGATACCATCAAGATACAAAGATTTGTATTCATGATCTGACTCCCTGGAACTCGTTTAATGGCCCAAACATGTGGAAATGGCTTGAAGTGAGGTCAGAACTGTACTGGAGATGTGGCAATAATCCTCAGCCGAGTGTCTGTAATACAGAATGAGTGCAGTGGGCTTTGAGCCACCTTTGCCGGGATCGTCATTCAGAGACATACAGTCTTTGCCCCATTCAAATGTTTTACTGCGCCTAAGAGTCACATCACAATACTGTGCTTGAAGTCTGTAAACGTTTTCATTCACAAGAAATTTCATCCCAGATTGACTTGAACGCCCCTCGTAGCACAGGTTTTGCATGTTTTCCTTGATGAATATGCAATTTCTACATAAATCCTATAAATAAAGGATTTAGTCGATGCAAATAGATTCATTTTAGCATCTGCAGTTTAATTTACTATAGCCTGAGAGTCATTAAAACAGCTTGCATATAAAAATTAATATGACTGAATGGCATGATACGACTTAATTGGTATTAGATTTAAGGAAACCAGTTTTTTTTCACTAATATTTGGTTCAAATTAAAGGAGTTTTTCAAAATTATGCTTGTTGAGACTCTTGAGACTGAGAAATGAGAGCTTTCAGAAACAGTATGTTACTACAGCAGAGCTGATTTTACACTATGCATTTTCAAGACATTTACATTTGCAAGGTTGAAGGCTGAAGGTGAACATGGAGGTTTAGACCTTGGAAAATCCTCTCAAAATCTGCTGAAGAAACACATCCTCTGACTAGATAAGGCTGCTCATTGAGGTATAAGGAGAACCGTTGGGGCAGACATGAGCCTCCATGCTGCACACTCTGCTGTTTTAGAATCAATACAATATAATGCTTGAAACAATGCCATTAAGTACAATATATTGAATTCGGACAGAGTTCAACAGATATCTGGTGTGAAATATTTTGCCCTTATCTTTTGTTTTTGTATTATATAGTGTGAGATATGTGTGTGTGTGGTATACATCTTCAAATGTGCGCATCAGCATAAGTCTGGTATATAATGTTATTCTTATTAGTACTGTAGTAGTAGTTGTATAATGGTCTACACTAATAAAATGTTTATGTAGTGATTCAGTTTTTGCTTTAACTATCAAAAATTACTACAAGTGGCATTAAGTCAACCAAAACTGTAATTTGTGGTAAATGAAGCTGGAAATTACGTTTACAGAAGACTTTGTGTGCAGTATGTACACAGTGAATGGTGTAAACATTTTAAAGAAGACCATACATACATTAATGATGGGCTCAGAGTCCATTGCAGTCGTTCCTGTGAACATTTGGCGAGTTGAATGCTTGGTCCTTGTCGCCAATTTGCCAAAGAGACGCATCTGTCTGTGTGAACTGTACACACAGTCATTCAACTCACTTGCACATTACAGAAACTCGGCTGGGAGTTATTGCCACATCCCCTGTACAGTCATGACCTCGCTCCAATCCATTTCCACATGTTTGGACCATTAAAAGAGTTCCTGGGAGGCCAGCGTTTCAGACGTGAAGAGGGCAGTCTAAACATGGCTCCTGTGTACTGAGAAAACTTTCTACCTTGTTGGTGTCCAAGCATTAGTGAAACCCTGGGATAAGTGCATTAGTGTAGGAGGGGATTATATAGAGAAATAAAGGGAGTTTTTGATTAAATTCTGTTTAATTAAATTCTGTTATTCTGCACAAACAAACATCTTGCTTTAACACTTGTGTAAATAGACATGCAACATCTAATATTCACAAAATGTGTCATATTGCAGACTTTATTTAGAATAACAGTACTGTAAATCATGACGTCAGGTAGTGATTTATAAGATCAATCTAATTTGCACCTTTATCAGCTTCAAGCTTCTTTCTGTTCTATTGTGGCCTGTGAATAAACATTGTGTGGAGCTGTTTTCACTCCAAACACTTGTCCTAGGTTATTACGGTGAATGGTGTCATGAACTGCACATGTCCTGTAGAAGCATACTGTTTATTGTGCAACATTTGATTTCTCTCTCTTTACAGAAGTATACAGTTTGTATAGTTATTATGGTCTGAGCATTGTGTTGTACATATTCCTAAAATGAAAACCGTATATACTGTAGTATGCATTTTCCTCACATATGAGTCAGGTTTGATAAAAAATCATTGATGTCCAGTTGTGGAGTAAATGTATTTATTTAAGACTTATTATCCAAACTGTCAGCAACCTACGTTTTCATAAAACTGAGATAAATTTCTGTGTGTTTTATAAAGTTTTATATTCCTTCTAAATGAAGAGTAATGCATCGTGCTGTTTTTGTTTTCCTCCACTCATTGTAGATAAAAATGTGACGCTGAAGAAGTTTATAATGCAGACAAATTGCAGCAATTCAAACTGTACACCGTGGGTGGAATACATCCAGCTCCTGAGCACTAAGCTGAAGAAGCAAGCACACCTTTAAAACGATACAGTAAACAAAAGACATTTTCCCCTTTTAAAACTCTAATGGACATTAATTAACATCGCTTGTCAGATAATACCCCCTTTTCGTCCAACAGATTCAGTTTGATTGCTGTGTAACCAGGGGTGATTTGTGTAAATATACAGTAGTAGAGGGGTCTTTTAAATATGAAAAACAATCATTAAAAGGTTTTTTTAAAAAAACAAAAAAAAAAGAAAGAAAAACACAATAATAAGAAGCAATGCTTTGGGGTCAGTGTAATAAACCCAGCACTGTTTATTCACAAAACTAATCACTGACAGTCATGTTATAGGACACACCGCCTAGTTTTAATCTCCAATAGGTTAATATCTTTTTAACCTGTTTCAGTGAGATTTCTGTGAGGTTATTATGATATCAGTAGGTATGATGGTAATTCAGTCACAAATGTGCATTTATATACTGTAGTGTGAATAAAAGTGCAAAATCCAAACATAGGTTCAATTACCATTAAATGAATACTTCAGGTACTTGATCAGAACAGGTCTATGGTTAGTCTTGACACTGGAACATTTAACTAACGAAACTTAAGCAATATCACACTCGAGGCTGTGCTGTTGTGCAGGTTACCACATAGTTTTTATTCAACAATGTAATTAATGTTAAGCAGGTGACTAACAGTTAGTGAGCTACAGTTAGACTAATTACCAGGCATGAAAGTACTTTTCAAGTTTCAAATTCAAACTTTATTCATTTTTACACAGTATCATATGAAGTGAAATGCTTATACGACTGCTGATGACTTCAAGATTTCAAAAGAAAGTTTCTGTCACAAGTCAGCCTGACCACCCTAGTACTTCCAGGTCATAAGCCCCATCCATGCCGTTTCCCGCTCTCCCAGCCAATTACCTGAGCACACCTGTCACTAATCAAGCTACTCTCCTGCATCTTTAAAAGAAAGAACCCAGCAGATTTGGAACAACTCAGACAGGTGCTTTCACAGCAAGGAGCCCTGCTACATGTAGGCTCCCACCAGCAGAGCATCCAACAAGTGACTCAAACACTCTCCTCCATCTCCTCACAATTGGAATGACTCCCAACTACACCTCCTCCGACTCCTTTTCCCATCATGCGCCAAGAGCCCAGACTCCCCCATCCGCAGCCATATGATGGCGCACCTGGAACCTGCCGCTCCTTTGTTTCTCAGTGTTCTCTGTAATTGGAGCTCCAACCATCGTCTTTTCCCATGGAATGCTACAGAGTGGCATTTGTGATCACACTCCTAACCGACCGGGCATTGGTGGATTGGTGACCGGGAGCTTCTGGCTATAAAACTAGCATTGGAGGAGTGGAGACACTGGCTTGAAGGGGCTAACATCACGTTTCTCGTCTTGATGGACCATAATAATCTGGAGTACCTTAAGTCGGCCAAGCAACTGAACTCCCGACAAGCCAGGTGGTCGCTGTTTTTCTCCCGCTTTAATTTCTCCCTGTCCTACCGGGTAACAAGAACATCAAGCCTGACGCCCTCTCAAGTCAATTTGCTTCGGTTAAAGACGACTCTCCCATATCAACCATTTTGCCACCCCACTGCCTTGTTGGAGCAACTTCCTTAGACATCGAGACCCTAGTCAAGCAGGCATTGAATCAGGACCCCGGCCCACCAGAGACACCGCCTGGTCGGCTCTTTGTTTCATCCACGGCATGCTCCCAGGTCTAGAATGGGGCCATAGCTCATGATTGGCCTGTCATCCTGGTGGGGCCCGAACCTTAGCACTCATCCAACAACATTTCTGGTGGCCTTCCATCAGAGAAGATACAAGCCAGTTTGTTGCGCTTGTGACATCTGCGCCCGCAACAAAACTAGTAATAAACCACCAGCGGGTCTGAGGAGACCCGCATGGTCTCATATTGTGTTAGACTTTGTCACAGGACTCCGAGAGTCCGAGGGCCACACCTGCGTCCTACAGTAACTGTCGTTGATTGCTTCTCTATGGCTGCTCACTTTGTTCCAATGTCCAAGCCCCAATCAGCCATAGAGACGGCTCAGCTGCTCATCCGCCATGTCTTTCGCCTACACAGCCTGACCACATACATTCTCTGATTGCGGTTCTCTGCCCAGTTCTGGAGAGCATTCTGTTGACTTATCGGAGCCACTCCCAGCCTTTCATTGGGCTACCACCCCCAGACTAATGGTCAAACCGAGAGAGCCAACCAAGATCTTGAAACGGTCATTTGCTGTATGACCTCCCAAGATCCACGCTCCTGGAGTCAAATGTTGCCATGGATCGAGTATGCACACAACTCGTTATCTACAGCCTCCACAGGGCTCTCACCATTCCAGTGCAGTCTGGGTTATCAACCCCCCTATTCCCTGCCCAAGAATTCAATTCAATTCAATTCAATTTTATTTGTATAGTGCTTTTAACAATTGTCATTGTCGCAAAGCAGCTTTACACA
>JAQMYG010000006.1:23602233-23614349 GCA_030014215.1 Clariallabes teugelsi
GACTTCGTGTCGTATTTGGCTAATCTGAAACGAAGCTGCGCGTCAAGACAATGAATAACGCACCCGCATCCACACTGGTAAAACTGCAATAGAATTCACAAAATATTGAGGTTAAAATAATTCTCTAAAAATTAAAAGATCAAATTAATATCTAAAATCTTTAAATCTTCAATTGATTTTGTCCTGATGTGTGTTTTTTTTTTTTTTTACTGTTTGTTACAAATATCAGTAAGTTTTGTCATATTCTGGCATGCTCTACACGTCGTGTCTAAAAAAAATCCAACTTAATTTACTTTATTATTATTGTTATTTATTTTTAGTTATTTTTTTTTATAATTACTGCATCTTCCCCAGCTGTTGTATCATATTTTTGTGTATTCTGCTCAAAATAATCCCTTTGGGACACCATGTGTGTGAGTTAAATGTCGCATTAAACTGTTCTGTCCCATTCATTTTTAGACATTATTGCATTTTCATGATTTTTTTTTGTCAATAACTCCAAACATTTGACCCCATTTATCAGCACGTCAACACGAGTCATTTAAGTTCTATTGTATGAATGGAATCTGTTTGCTGTTTTGCATGCTGCTATGCAAATCAACTAATTACCTTCCACCTCCTGAGGTGTTTGCTATTTCCATCATCTTTAATTCCTTAAAGATGACAATTCCGGCTGTTATGAATCGTGTGCGTTTTGACATAATGCATTAGAAGGGATTTGGTTGTCAAATACGGCTTAGCAAAGACAGATATATTTACATTTGTACAACATGACTAAAACCTGTTTCAGATCTCCTGGGGTTGTGTGATCAGATTTAAATTGTAAATTACTTGGGTGCTTGTACACTTTAATTTTGATGTGTGTATTTCCTTTTAAGACTATTAAAATGCAGTGACATGAAGATTAAGTAGCAAAGAAATCATTAATTTCTCACCTACAAGGTGATTCCAAGGTGACTTATGTATTGTAGTTTTCTGTAATATATTCACATTTTAAATAATTAGTCTGTATATGTGTGGTTTGAGAGTATTTTACATACATCTTATATTTATTGATTCTAAATGGAAGGGACTTCACTTTCTGACAGCCAGTGCATAGCTCAAAAATCTCGTTTCTGTTTTGTTTTAACCAAAATTTAAACCAAATCAGAAAATATTGTTATAAAAACATAGTGCATGCACATCAGACTTAGTATAACCCAACAATAATTATCTTCCTTATATGAGACACGGTAGACATGAAATATGATATTTTTCTTTTTATTTCTGACCCAAGATAGCTTTGAAACTCAATAGAAGATGGAATCACTCAAAACTGGCTCAACAGAATTTAATTTTAAAAAATTTCCTTCAGTATTTGCCTGAAGTTAAATCTGCACTATAAATTAAATCAAAATGTAAAATGTTGAGTAGAAGGAATATTATGAGTAGTTTTGTGCCAGAAACCATATTTTTTTAAGACTAATACAGCGCTTTTGCTCTTGAGCCATAGCCAAGGAATAACGCCAATTATTTCCTATGGGAAAATTAAATTTGGTTTACGAGTGTTTTGGAATACGAGCCTGCTTCCGGAACAAATTATGCTCGTAATCCGAGGTTCCACTGTAATATAAATTAATAACTTCATATTAACCATTTCTACACAAAATGATGGTATACTATAATGTGTGTATTTTGTATGTAAAAATACATTAAAACCAGCCAAAAAAAAAAAAACACTGTTTAAACATGTATTACACTGATTGGTGGATGTAAGTGCAGAAATCTGTGTTTTTATGAAAAGCTCATGCAAACAAAACTACAACCTTAAAAACAACTAGATAAATATAGGCCTGAACATGAACACAATGTGAGATAAATTATAGACAGTGTGACAATAGAAAAAGAAAGACAAACCCAGAACTTCAGTTGTGACATGTGAATTGGGCATGTGATGTTACCATGACAGGTACAAATTTAAACTATTCATTTTATGTGAATGAAACCTTTGCTCATTATAGTGAAGAGGCATGGGCATTGCAATTTAAGGCAGTTTCATGTCTGGCTATTTTATTCCATGCAAGCAATTTATTGAATGAGGGTCATTAAAATGCATTCAGTATCTGCCGGCTCATAGCAATAGTAAAAATTAAATGATCTGAAAGCCTATGTGTTTTTGTCTTAACAACTGAATTCTGACTTCCATCAGTTCCAACACAGGGTTAAAATCCCACCGTACATACTGTACGTCTTACACGCAAGAATTTACTGAAGCGAGAGCTAAATATACACAGAGCTTGTGGGTGAGTAATCCTGAGCAACCACTGTGAGAAATCATTTTGAACAAATTATCAAGGTGGAACCTGAGGAGAACTACAGCAAGCTCAAGTGCTCATGGAGGATAATATTTAACATCTGATATTAAAGAGCAATCTGAAATTCATACTAACTGAAAACTATTATTTACTTAAATTCCTACTTTCCCACAGACAAAAGAAAAAACATGTAGTTTGGTTTGTTTGCTTCGAAAATATGAAAGATGGTGATTTGTTAGTGCAGCAAGTGTTTCCACGGATATGTTCCACAACCCTGACCAGGATAAAAGTGCTTACTGAATATGAAAGAAGGATGAGTCAACTATGTAGGGGAAAAATCAAAAATACTCAGATGCAGCTTGTTAAAACATAAACCACATTAGATCCTGGTCTGTCATGGCCATGGACGCCTAATGTATGATAAAACAGTGGGGTTGTCGTAAAAAAAAAAAAAGTTATTTAAAGGGTAATTACTACTGTACAAAAGGTGTGAAATCATCCAGCCTCTATGCCTCTAGGATTTTCACATATAAAAAATAAAATGTTTGTAAATCTGAGCAGGAAGAAACTTACCATAGTTTTACCGTAGTTCAATGGTGAATGTCTCGTGGTATATAGAGTTATAGAGTTTTTGACAGTACCAGCTAATTTATTTGCTGATTTCCACTATGGTACATGTGGAACCATTTGAAACCCATCATCCATCACTCTGGAATAGACTTCTGGACCAATTCAGTCCACATGACCTTTTCCATTGCTCCAGTGTCCAATCTCCATGCAGCAAACTAACACCTTTTTTCCTGATGAGTCTCACTAACGAGTGGCTTTCTTATGGACACACTGCTGTTTAGTCCTGTGAGTTCTCATCACATTGTGTGTTAATGGTAACACTCTCTTAATTTCACTATTAAAAATAGTTATGGTTTTTAAGTTTGATTGATTGATTTATTTTTTGCCATGCGGCTTCACCAAGTGTTTAAGTGATCTCCGTTCATGATTTTTATGCCAATCTACAATCCTCACCTACTTGTATTGTTACAAACTCTGCTTTATTTCCAGTGCAGAGTTGTTCCACTTCACGATGTGCTCGACAATCTAGGAGAGCCTCGGAGTGGACCTGCTGCTCCTGTATAAGAAGCAGTTTGAAAACTGATCTTGCTAGAGCTGCAACAGGGACGTCCCACTGGCCCGAGACCCCAGGGCAGATCCAGGACATGCCGCAGAGATGATATTGTTGAATTGGGAGCAGTTGGTGATCCCACAGGAGGGTATGTGGATAGAGATGTCTTGGCTGACCTTCTTAGCCTGTTTCCATCACATTCCCCTCCAGGAAAAGTGGAAAGGAAATAAATGAACTAGTGGATGATGTTTAAACTTGCATATCTGGTAAATGGGGTTTTAAGGGGTTACAGTATATTATTTTATAATAATAATGAAATCCACGTATTCACCAATTCAACGACTGTACCTGCATGTTTTTGTGCAGTGAGGAAAAAAAATGTAGAGGAATGGAGAAGAGGTGATAGACTCACTCACTCACTCATCGTCTATACCACTTTATCCTGTACTCAGGGTCGCAGGGACCTGGAGCCTATCCCATGAGGCTTAGGGTACGAGGCAGGGTTCACCCTGGACAGGGTGTCAATCTATCACAGGGCACACACACATACACTCACACACCCATTCACACACTACAGGCAATTTGTGAATGCCAATTAGCCTCACCTACATGTCTTTGACTGTAGGAGGAAACTGGAGTACCTGGAGGAAACCCACCAAGCGCGGGGAGAACGTGCAAACTCCATGCACACAGAGACGGGAATGGAACCTGGCCAGGAATCGAACCCGGACCCTGGAGGTGCAAGGTGACAATGCTAACCACTGCACCACCGTGCTGCCAAAGAGGTGATACAGTTCATTTATTTATTTAAAAAAAAAAAAAAAAAAACCTTTAAAGAGTCATTATGATCAATAAAAATAAAACAAAATTGCAATTCCCTTCTTGTGTGTTGATATTCGAGACATTTTCCTTCTAAAATGAGAAATCCAGAGTCATGGTTAGAAACATGGCACGGTGTGCTGATTTTACTGTGCTATCCTAGAGCATCAGTGTTACATAAGCTGACATGATTCAGTGTGAGAGAGTTCATGCCAGACAGGAAGAAAGAAAAAGGTAATCACTTCCTGAGCTAAATGTATGCATCTCATATGCACATTGGCAGTGTTCTGACTGTTCAGCCATAGCCACTCTGTAAAGCAGACAACAATCACCCTTCCCAATCAGTCAGGACCAAATGGATGCTGACATCTCGCTGTCAAGCTGAACAAATTGGCAAAGCGTTGTAAACAATACACCCTTTGCACATCCATTTCGAGGCACACGCTTCCTTGCTTAAGTAATACATCGGGCCACATCCAAACACTGTGCGGTTTTGCTTCGTAGCCAAAGCAATTTTACAGTTCATGGTTTGATATCAAAGCCGCCCGAGTGCAGTGAAAGCGCCGCTCTACATCAACACAAAATTGAAGATCTTATAAGCATGGGTAGAGCTTATGCACTTTAGGCAGTATTCTTCATTTCTAAAAAGAGAGACGATGTAATAATTTAAGGATGTGCTTATTACCTGAAGCAAAGGTGCTGCATCGCTGTAAGACAAATATCACAAAATGTTATATATATTTTTTTACCTTATTTAATCCATCCATTCCATTTAAGGGCTGAGAGAGTCACTTGGTCGGGTTATACAAAAAATAAGTAATCAAGTCTGTCCTCTGGCT
The DNA here is from genome assembly GCA_030014215.1 of Clariallabes teugelsi. Taxonomy (NCBI): domain Eukaryota; kingdom Metazoa; phylum Chordata; class Actinopteri; order Siluriformes; family Clariidae; genus Clariallabes; species Clariallabes teugelsi. Next base: position 23,607,306 of record JAQMYG010000006.1, read on the forward strand.
GCAGGACCACCAGCCCTGATAAGTCAAGAAAACAAAAGGAAGAGAGTCGCTTGGGAAATGCAGCACAAGTCCTTGAACAGAGCACAGGACAAAAGAAATGCGTCTTTAAAAATTGGTATATTCTTTTATCCAGATATGGTATATAACTCTGGTGGACTGTGATCAAATAAGAATGACCTGCACAGTGGCATTAGAATGTGAGTGACAAATTTCAAATAACTTTCTCTGTCTATATAAATAAATAAATGAATAAATAAATAAATAAATAATAATAAAAAAAATAATGTAATATAAATAAATAAGTAAATAAATAAAATAAATAAGCTGTTTGTAGTAAAAATATAATGGATATTTTTGGATGAATGATTCATTCAGACCCAAATCATGTTCTTCTACAAAAGCTGGAAAAGTGACATCAATCTGTAATTGGACTGGCTGGTCATATGCTAACTCTCAGTGCACACCACTGCTGATTCGGCACTTTCCCGGCATGCTTGACATGACCAATTTGCAAAGTTAGTCAACCAGGGAATTATTTCAGCTTTAATCTTTCATAAGGCCATATCACCCTGTAGCATGCAAGCTGTGAAATAATAGCAATAATAATCAAGAAATAAAAAATGAACGTTATTGAACAAAAAAAGCATGGACAGCAACATAATTACATATGTCGGAAATGACACCGGCTAATCGGCTTGTTAGCATTTCAGGAGAAACAGAAGCAATGAAGCTGCGAAGCATGATGATTTAAAGCACTCAGTGAGCTAATAACTTTACAATTAAACAAATAGTCATGGTGACACTGGGGGAATGTTGAGCTATGACCTTGTTGAACAAATTACTATTTATTAATAAACCAGTTTATGCATAATCTCATTGATTCATAATGCTGTTTTGAAACGTATAAAATATTTTTGCATATTTGAACTCTGGTCACGCAGATTGAGAAAGATGCGTCATGTTGTTAATATTGTTGAATCATTTGCTTTCTAATTATTTGACCAAGTCTTTTCCATAACCATTGCACAATCTGTATTATGGCAATACATTATGCAATCAATATTTTAAACCTCTGCCTCAGTGCTGAATGTTTGTATATGAATAAGTAATATAACAGTGGTCACATATGTACAAGGGAATATGTAAACATTTACCTTTGCAATGGTTACATATGTATATAAATACTGTATCTGATCAGTTTAATTGTGAAGAATACGTGTATCCTTTATATGCTTCATTGATGTAAAAAAAAGACATTTGCAGAAAGACACTAATCTGAATTATACTTTCATATCACTTGATTTACTTTACTATATTACTAGCATATTTGCGAGCACATTAGGACAGTGATCATATTAATCTTGTGATTAATCTTTGTGACACATACTCCCATACCAACTGACAGAATCTTAGATAAACATCACCTGTCACAAAGACACCTTTCATCAATCTTCTACTACAGTAGCTGAGCTTAAGCAATGAAGTGCTTAGTGTAGGCTAAGGCTGCAGTTTAACTTTTCAGTATTTTAAATACCATGACTTTAATGCAGATGAAGGATTTTGTGGTGAACCTGGGGGAGGAGACAAAGAATAATTTTAATATGCAAATGAGTATGATTCTATATAACTGAAACATACTTACAGGTTGTTTTCACACTAGACATGGCTGCTTTGTACCGTGACCAGCTACAATTGGTTGCCCCGTTTCTTCCTACAACTCTCCTGGCCAGCTTTCACGTTAGTAATATTGTTCTGTACCCGAGTACACATGTGTAAGGAGTACAGGCAGTCTCCGACTTAAGAACGAGTGCCGTTCCAGGGGCATGTTCGTAAGTCGTCTCTGTTCTTAAATCAGACAAAGTGTGTCTTATATGTCTTTGACACAAATATACAATGTAAAGCATATCAATCCACTTTACTAAATCTCTGTCCCCTTTTCCCACACTGCCATCATGTGGCCAAAAACCATAACCAAAGAATCTCACACTTGTCAAATGTATCAGTGTTGTCTCTGTGCCTTTAAATCGCGACACCATTTTGTCTCAGTGCTGTTTTCCACTGTATTGAACTGTGAACTCTGCTTTGCTGAGAATTTTCTAAAATTAGGATAAATCACCATCAGGACAGCCATTCTCTATCATCATGCTTCCTGACTGATTCATTGAAACTGTAACAGGCGATTGCCTGGTTACGGGCTCCCGGCCGTTGGGGGCGCTGTTGTGGCTACTTCTATGATTTCAATAAAAGAAGAAGAGAGGCTAGGCCTAGGTAACAGCAACCATACCACAGCCAGATGCTAAATGCTAAAAGCTAAAACTGATGCTGCCACTAAATAGCGCTGTGTTTTTGTAAACCCGAGAGCGGGATATCATTATCCCTAATGCATGAGGTTTTTTTTTTGTCTATTCTTTGTTTGTGTTTGGTGTGTTTCCCGGGAGCTTAGCCGTTAGAGGGACGTCGTTAGAGGGACGTCGCTCGCGGCGAGGACATCGGACTCGGAGCGGGACGTTCCCTGGTTATATTATTTTACTTTTATGGACTTTTGATAAAGAGAAAGGACTCTATATAAATCTTGTGCACAACATAATGGACAGTGTGGATGTGGTATGAGTGGCCGGCGAGTGAGTGGTATTTTGCACAGCACTATATTAAATGTTTATACACTTTGAAACTGTTTCTCTGGTGGTCCCTACTCACTCCTGATTTCTGCTAACGGCTAGCTATTGTTTTAATATAAATAGTAGCGAGTTTGTTATAGTGGCGCCCAACGTGGACGTCATCAGAGTTTATATATTTTGTGTGTATTTTACATTCATGCATTTTTATTGGTGCTGTTAGCTGTTACCTAGCCAGCCTTCTCTTATACTATCTTACACGCCGCAATACACTTATTCAAGGGTTTCATTAACCATATGGTTTGTTAAAGGTAAATTGAGGCAAGTCATGGCTGAGTCCAATGCACGAGCTGGGGAAGGGTTGGTAGCTCACAATTTCACTCCAGGCCCTTTCGTGACACGTCGTGAGCCCATTCAAGACGAGGGCCCACAAGGTGACGATGGGGTAGAGCAACCGCTCACTGATGAAGAGCTGCCTCCACCTCCTCCTCCCGTTGACGTTGAAGACGACCAAAGCCTCATTTCCATGGAGATAGCAGCCCGCCTCGGTCAGATAGAGATGGCTCTGCAGGCGCTGGAAGACAAGCTCACCCGGCGGATGGATGAGCTGTCGGATCGGGTGGGTGAGCTGCAACGCATCCACAGCACAGAGGTATTAAATTACCAACGTAAACTGGAGAATGCCCAGGTGGAGATGCAGCAATTGTGTCAGACAGCGAAAAAGCAGTGTGAGGAGCAGCTAAACAACATAGGCCGTTCTATGGTGGAATGTATGAAAAGGCGGGACTCAAAGTTAAAAGCTATGATGAGTGAGCAACCGGTCGCTACCACCACTCCTCATCCTCCCTCTCCTAAAAGCTGCTCACACCCTCCTACTTCCAAACCACCTGTAAAGCAAGTCTCCCTGTATGTGGCCAATCCATTGCCCCAAGTGTCTGATGTCACCAACTCTGCCATCTCCAGCCTGGTAAGCAACGCCTCCCTGTCTGAAGAACATAAATATCAGTTGGAGGAGCTATTGTTAGAATGGCCGACAGTGTGCACTTACCCAAGGCAATCACCCATCATATCTACACCACAGACGAAAGACCAGTCAGGAAAAAGGCGTACCATGTTCTTGTCTACAAACAGCAAATTGTGTAGGAAGAAGTCGTCCAGCATCCCAAAGACAGCGTTCGTCACAAGGAACAATCAATACGAGTTCCTCCATGTTCCCTTTGGCCTGAAGAATGCAGGGGCAACTTTTCAGAGACTCATGACCTCTGTTTTGGCAGACGGCATTGGAAGGTATTGCTTCGTTTATATTGACGATATCGTTGTTTACTGTATTCAAAGGACACCACTTCTCACCTTAATCACCTCCGACAAATATTCACAATCCTTGAAGCTGCTGGTCTCACCCTAAACCTTAAAAAATGCAATCTCTGCCAGTCATCCCTCTCCTTTCTAGGGCACATCATATCAGCTGAAGGCATAAAAACGGAAGAAGCCAAAGTAGCAGTGATTCAGTCTTACCCCGTTCCCTGCAACCTGAAGGAGCTGCAGCGCTTCCTAGGGCTGTCTGGTTCATACCCCATTTCTCAGAGCGTGCTGCTCCTTTACACGCTCTGAAGAAGGAAGGAGCCAAGTGGGTGTGGACCACCGAATGCCAGTCAGCCTTTGAAGATCTGAGAGCGGCTCTGCAACACACAGCAGTTTTAACAGCTCCAGACTTCAACCGCCCCTTCAAGGCGCAGAAAGACGCCAGCAACGTTGGCCTAGGTGTGGTACTTACCCAAGATCACAAGAATGGAGAACATGTGATCTCCTATGCCTCACGGCTGCTGCATGGAGCTGAAAGCAGATATTCGGCGTCAGAGAAAGAATGTCTGGCTGTAGTGTGGGCAGTGGAGGAATGGTGTCAGTATCTGGAAGGCAAAGCCTTTACCATCATCACAGACCATGCTGCTTTGACTTGGGTTTTTAATTAGCCGAACACTTCCTCACGCCTAACTCGATGGGTGCTCAGGCTATAGGCTTTCGAATTTGTAGTCCAGTACTGTAAGGGGCAGTGCAACACCGTTCCTGATTCTCTGTCACGGCGCTGGCAGGGAGAGACCACGGACGCCCATCTGGCGGTACACCAAGACAATGATCTGCAGTGGGGTCTGCCATGTGACTGGGGGAGTTAGAGAAGGCCCAGAAGGCAGATGAAGCGCTTCATGCACTGTGGAGGGAGGCAAAGCTAGATCCTGATGTTAAGAAGATACACTATTGCGTAATAAACCAATTCCTGTATCGTCAGCTCTCTAAGCAAGATGGATGTAGTCTCCTTCAACTGGTCATCCCAACATCTCTCCGGCCTCAATATCTGCAGTACGCCAACGACAACCCTCTCAGCGGCCATCTAGGGCGGATGAAGACCCTGCGGAGGCTGCTGGAGGTCGCCTACTGGCCAGAGATACGACAAGATGTCTGGGAATATTGTAAGAACTGCGTAACATGTCAGAAATACAAACCCTGTATTAGTAAACTGGCAGGCTTACTACAAAGCACGCCTGTGGTGGTGTGAAGGTGGTGTGAGTGGCCGGCGTGTGTGAATGGTGTGATGTACAGCACGGATATTAAATGTAAATACATTTGAAAACATATTTGTAGTCTCTGGTGGTCCTTATTCACTCCCTGATTTCTGCTAACGGCAAGCTATCATTTTAACATAAATAGTAGCGAGTTTGTTACACTAGAACTGTCAGAGCCTGCGAAACTGCAGTTTTCCCTCACGCCAAAGGCATACTGTACTCTGCTAATTTGAAGCATTTCACAGCATCTGCTTTTAAAGCTTTTTTCTTCTTTTCGCGTAAATTTTCAGCTCCACCTTTCTTTTTTTTTTCCATTTTCATCCATGGTAATTATTCATTCTTTGCTCAGAAAAATTTGCTGTATCGAGAAAGGATCCATACAGTATCTCTCCATCTGAAAATAAAAATGAAAGGGTTCAGAACACGTATGGGATAGTATTACAATACATTTGCATGCACACAAACTGTGACGCTTTGCGGCGGATAGCTGAGGGAAAAAAGAGCTCAGAGCCAACAATAGCATTCCCTTTCAAAAGCTACACTCAATGCTGCGTCTATGGGAACGTCCCTTTGTTCAACCGGTTGTGAAGCGTATGTGTATCAAACATGCCAAATTATGGCTTATATAACCTCGGTCAGGTGACATCATCTGATGAGGTGCACCTGCAGAGTGAGCCGGAAACATCCTCAGGTCTTTTTGTCTTCAAGGTCCGCATTATGTTTGCGTGTGTGTGCAAAGCAAATATACAAACAAAAGCAAAGAAAGTGTTAGATAACTCACCAATATGGCAGAGTTTGATAGGAGATGCGTGCCTCCGTGTGACCGATCTCTTTCGGAGGGCGATCTCCACACATTTTTTTTTTGGAGTGTTTGGGGGAAGAGCACGCTCTCCTCGGGCTCCAGGGAGAGCGTGAGCACTGTGATCTCCTCCTTATTAAGGTGGTTCGCGCATGGCTCGCCTTCTTTAAAAAGAAACTGCGAGCCGCGGCGCATTCGTTGGGTTCACGTGCCAACCTGGCAGATGCGCATGAGACAGAATCCCCCCTTTCTCTCGCGCTCTCGCCGGATCAGGGCGTTTTAGCGTCCACTTCTCAAGCGTGCCCCGCTGCTTCTTGTGAATGGGCAGAAGAGACTTCCTCTCTTGCTTCTGCACAAATTGGGATAGCCACCTCAGAAGAGGAGTTACTGGAAGTAGTAACACGCGCGGTCGAACGGTTGCATATCGACTGGCCGCAGAAGCGAGATTCCTCGAAGCGCTCAAAATTAGACAATAGGTTTCTGTCGAATGGCCGGGGGAAGGGGCCTCAACGACGCTCTCTCCCCTTCTTTGGTGATCTCCATGACGAGTTAACTCGATTATGGAATTAGGCTTATTCATCCCGTGTTTTCGTGCCATCGACTTCGATTTATTCGAATATCGTTGATGCGAAGGCGCGGGGTTTTATGATGATGCCCCAGATAGAAGAGACTGGCTTTGTCAGTCTTCCCATCCTGCCTAGACATTGCCCCTGGGCTAGTCAAAGCTATTCTGCATCCTCACCCGAACTATCTTCCAAAAGTTTCATTCTCGACCATGCACCCAATTGTTCTCGAAGCATTCTGTCCTCCACCTTTTACAGCTCCGGAGCAAATACTTTACTTACTGTGTCCAGTACGTGCTCTTCAGATTTACGTCCACCGCACTAGCCAGTGGCGTAAGTCAGAGCACCTTTTTATATGCTACGGGGGCCGCAACCCGGGGGCGGCCGCCACTAGACAAACGTTGTAACATTGGGTGAGAGATGCTATTGCCCTACACTGTAAAAAAAAAATAGTCCATTTTACGGTAAAAAACCGGCAGCTGTGGTTGCCAGAATTCTACCGTAAAAAA
>JAQMYG010000006.1:23650721-23668185 GCA_030014215.1 Clariallabes teugelsi
CTCCCCGAACACTGTCTGGAAGGCTATTCCAAAGCTTTGGAGCTAAATATGAAAACGCCCTACCCCCTTTTGTAGAGGGGTAATAAAAGCCTACCTGACTTGAAATGTCACTCAATCTTAACCCTTCCTTTTAAGTGAGGTTTGAATGCATATACTGTATGTATCAAATTAGGGATTAACAGCAATTGATGTCATGCAATTACAGGTATATTGTAAATTCAGTCATTGCCATAGTATGTCATATTTGTTTCTTGACATATATATTTCAGCATCAAGTTTTGCCATCCTTATGCAATACAGTACAGTATGTTTTACAATTCATCTTTGTTTTCTTTTAGTACTTACTGTAAACTTAATGATTTTAAGTGAACAAATACGGACTATAATAACTTAAATCAGTGCTATTAAAATGTGATGGTATTGTAAGATTTACAGTACAGATTTACAGATTTACAGTACAGATTTCCGTTACAGTACAAGATTTAAAAATAAAAACCATACATAACCAACACTCAAACATCATTATGTAAACAGACATCTCTCCTGGAAATATTTCCAAAGAGTGAACTGAGTGACTGCCTTTAAATTCAGCAAGTTGCTGCTTCAACTTGGAGCATGTTGATGGCCTAAAAAAACTTTACTAATGTATTACTAATCTAAGTTTTCAAGCTTAAAGAATACAGAATTCTTAACAGAACTGATCGAATAGACAAATTTAAACTCTATTTTTCACACAGTTCTAAGACGAGCAGTAAGTTTGTGCTTTTCAATCCAGCACAGTTTTAGCAGGCGGAAAAGATAACAAGTGAAGAAACATGTTCTAGGTAAAATGCTGGCCATGGAAATCAGCTTCATTTTAGTTAACTTTCAAGATGCTTTGACATATACTGTAGTACACTGTATAGTCCATCTGAATGAAGAGCGCAGTCTGTGTCAACTCTGAATCAACTCAAATGCAGGAAGTGAATCAAACCTGCCATTTATTTTAAATTGCAAATGTATTTTTCTTTTTTTTTTGTAGCCGAGAGCTGCTAAACTGATCCATGAGGTGCAAACTGAACCAAAAGACAGAGCTGTAACACTAGAGAAATGCCATGTGAAATGCTACTGTATGTGTCACCCTCATAAACAGCTGACCAGGATCTCCTGCTATCTTCTGTCAAAACATCAACATGCTCTTTACAAACTTGTTACACCATACTTCACACTCACCAATGCTATATTGTATGGACAGTCAGCAATCATTTTATTTTCATATGTGACATACACTGTATACATCTTATACTGTACAGTGCATTGTCAATATAAACTGTACTTCCTGAGAGTCATCAGAGAAGATAAACAACTGATGTGATTTGGTTTGTGGTGACACAAAAACGTTTGAAACATTTATTTACCTAATAATGTAATACCACTATATACTGTACACTTATTGTACCAATCCATTGTTTATCAACAAGAAGAATATTAAAGGTATGCTTTCACCTTTATGCATCTTAGCATCTAATTTTGTGCAAGTAGAGTAAAGCAAATAGCAACAAATGTAAAATGAATTAATAGGGATGATATCATTTTTAAAAATGTTTTAATGTATTTTAGATTCACTATTAGTTACAGTACGGTTTGTGTTTCAGATTTAAAAAAAAATCTTTTTAAACTTAGTTTCTTTCTCTTTTTAGTGATCTGTATATATGGGCCATGATTGCTATAAATGTCCTCCTATTCCATCTGCTCTCTGCTGTTTTTATTTATTATTATTTTTATTATTACTCTGTCTGTGCATGGCCATTCCCTGCCTGTGTCTAGTTGGTTGTTCCAGCTCTTGGCATTGTGTCCGCTTTCCATTTATATGTTTATTCCTGTGCATCTTCTGCAAATCATTGAGTAATTGTTTCCAAACCCACCCTTGTCTCTGGAGTCGTTTCTATTTTGGACAATGTTGTTCCCCATAATGTAGACATAAATGCTGCAGAATTAAAGCTGGCATTCTGTAGTCTAACCTCTTAATCGCTGATTTATTTCAAATTCAGTGTCCTGGATATTTATGGAAAAGCGTATGAATAAACCTGACAGATGTCACTGTGCTGAAAAGCCAGCAATGTATTTTAAAGTATAATTTAAAAAAAAAAGATGTTTTTGTTTTGGTTTTGGTTTTTTTTGGAAATCATCTTGCAAAGAGTATCTTGGCTAAAACAAACTCAGTGGTTAAACAAACTGTGATTTCCTTCAACAGTGGATGTCAAGTTACATGCTGTCATGAAACAAACAATTTGTATTCAGATAGTTGATGTATAAATGTCTGTGATGTTTCTGTGCCATCATGTCTTTATCAAAACAGACAAGATGCTGATTTGTCCTTGATCATATTTTTGTCTGTAATGTGTGGCATGTACTGTATGTATCTCTGCTTGTGGTGTGTCATTTCTTCCTGTTCTATAGACACAGACACATTTTGCGTTGTGTTTCTGCTGCCTTGGGAAAATCTCCAACCTCCAGCATTTCGATTGGATGGATGTTGGCCTGGAAACCTATAAAAACTCAGTCAATCCACATCTTTGTAGATCAGTGACTTCGCTTTGTTGTGTTTAGTTTAGCAACATTTTTCTACATTGATACTCTTAATATGTGACACTCTGCTTTCTATCGTTGATAGAATATGAAATAGTGGTTAGCAGGAGGTCTGAGCTGTTGTTTTAAGCACTCTTTCTTTACAGCATGGGTGAAAGTAGGTCAGTATTTATAGTTCATAATACTGAGGAAAGGGCAACTGCCTGCCAAAACCACATTTAAAACCAGTCACAGAAGCACTTTCTGGGAGAAAACACATCAGATAACATTATATATATTTTTTAAACAACACTTTGAAAGAAAGAAAGAAACAAATCATAATCTGTTGATAATAAATGGTGTTTATGGAACTGTTGCATACAAGCAATATCACGCTCTAGGTCATGGTGTTGTGCTGATTGCGGTTGTAATATTGTCAGTAACCAACAGCACTAATCCCCTGCTACACTAATACACTTATCCCAGTGTTTCACTAGTGCTTGGATACCATTTAAGTAGAATTTTTTCTCACTACATCAGAGCCATGATCGAATTGCCTGCTTCATGTTTGAAATGCTGGCCTCCCAGGAACCCCTTAGTCCAGGATTGTCATTCACAAATGTATAGCCTTCTTTAAAAGTTTTGCACCATTCAAATGTTTTATGGTGGAAGAGTCTCATCACTGTACTGGGCTTGAAGTCTTCTGTCGATCAGCCGCCATTCACTAGAAATTTAATCACAAGTCCCGGTTTGACTTGAACACTCCTCGTCTTTTGGTTTTGTTTCATGGGTTTTGTTTTTTATTTTGGTCTTGTTGGATTCTGAAGCTCACAACCACTTATAAGAACATATATTGTAAATAACCAGGTGGAACGGTGGCTTAGTGGTTAGCACTGTCACCTTGCACCGCCAGGGTCCAGGTTCGATTCCCGTCTCTGTGTGCATGGAGTTTGCATGTTCTCCCTATGCTCGGTGGGTTTCCTCGGGGTACTCCCATTTCCTCCTACAGTCCAAAGACATGAAGATTAGGCTAATGGGTGTTCCCTAAATGCCCTTCCAATGAGTGTGTGTATATGTTTGTGTGCCTTGTGCCCTAAGTCAAGCCTCCCCAGATCCTGTATACAGAATTATGTGGCATAGAAAATGAGTGATAATATAGAAAATGAGTTAAATAAAGCCAAAGCTTGCACGTCATTAGTCTCTCCACCCTTTCTCCATGTACTGTAAAGCGTTTTTCCTGCCTTCCGCTCTGCCCTTCTAGATGGAAGTTTACAACATCTGAATCCTCTCTTTGAAACATATAATACATATCCAGGATATGGGAGATTGTTACAGCGACAGTCCAGCATCTACATCTAATAGGAACACTACACCTGCCTTTTGTATCCTGTTACTTTAAAGGTTGACGAGTGCATCGGAAATAGTGCTTGTAAATCCATTGATGTGATTAACCTTCGCTCCGTGGTGTCTCTGGTGTCAAGGCAGTGAGGACATGACGGGGACTTTGTCTGCTCTTTAGCATGCAAAAAAAAATCTGCCTGGAATGAAAATCGATTAACTAAATGAGGAGCTAGAGAGCAAAACCTGGGTTTGCAATACTGAATCCTGCTCAGGATATTAAGTATAATAACATGCACAGTTTTTTTTTCCTTTTGGAAGATCTTACTAACATGCCATTATACAATCTAATTTAATGTCTCTTGATTCAAATCTTATTATTATTGTGTCTGTCTGTGCATCTGCATGTGCGCGCATATTCCCAGAATAACAGCCATCCCTGCCTAATTAAGTTATATAGTCAAGTGTTTAAATGTTAACCCATTCATTTCCCACAGTACTGTACAGTACTTTAATATGTATCATGATTGTTTTTGGCCATTGAAAGTGGCATTTAATGAATCTGGATGAGTAATTAGTGCTGCTTCAGGTATGTGTGACTTCATTATCAGTCTACGGAAATATGAAGCTAATTAAAGACTTCGGTTTATGTCACTGTAAGGTGTACTTCTTTAAACATCTATGCTAATTAATCACAGTGCTTTTAATCCAGTTAAACGGTTCAGTCTTTTAGCAGCTTATTATAACTTTAAGAATGAGTCATTTCTCATCAGCCCACCTGGCCATCTGTGTAGTTCTAATAATTCCTCAATGCATTTACAATTAAGGATAAACAAATTAGAAAAAGAAAGAAAAAAAAAGTAAAAAGTTTAATGTTGCATTGCAGGGTTTTATCATTATGCAAATATTTGTATATGTAGTAGTAGTAGTAGTAGTAGTACACAGACAGGAAGATATAATAAGCTCAGGGGGTTTTATAGTCTATAAGAAAGAAAATATAGGAAATATGAAAGCCTCTTCAGAGGATCATTACCGAGTCAGTGATTGTGAGGCAGAGGAAAGACTTTATTACTTATTCCCTTGATAGAACCTAAAGCATCTCCATAATCTTCACCTCAGAGTGGTACAATGAGCCAAGCCATTTTCAATCATTTCTCGTGCAACTATGCAAAACAGGCTGTGGAAGGGATGCATTCCCGAACAAGAGTTAAAGCACATTACTGAACCTGCAGTGGTCGTTCCTCATGTCGGTTTTTCACCAAGACTGGAAAGGTGAATTGTTTGCATGCAGTCAGTCAGAGAAGACATGGGGCAGAGAGATGGAGAGAGCAGATGTTTCCTACACCGCGGAACAGAAGTACTAGGGAAGATGTATAGCACTGCATTTTGTGTAGTTTCTTTGAGTAACAGTTTTGTTTGCTAAAGATCTGATGATATTGTATATCTGTTATCATGTTATAGGATATTGTGAAGCAGACTTATAATTAACTTTCTGCAATACTTATAATATGAAAAATACTATAAGTTTATTACTATGTAATCTTTATTCATAAATTATTAAACAGCATGGCCCAAAAGTCTAGATCCACAACCATTTTTATTTATATGACACTGTAACGGTTCAACAAGGCGGAGTGAAATACGGACACCAGGTTCCAAAGGAAAAGTTCTTTTTGATTGATCGAGTACTTATACAAGCAGTATCTCACTGTAGCCAGCATGCACACATGTCGTTGCGCGATCAGCCCTGCAAGGCCGCTCTGAGCCAGTGGGGTGTTCAGAGGGTGAAGACAATCTGGACGCGACCTCCAATAGGCGCGGTCAGGCGAAGTGCGCTGGTGAGTTGAGCTGAGCAGAAGGCTGCTAAGTCGAGAAGACAGCAGGGCGCTGTCGCAGATTTTTGGCAGCCTGCTTTCGTGAAGCTTTCCCAGAGTTCTTGGAATCTGTGTGTATAGGAAATAGTTGTGAGACTCTTTACCTAAAAGACCTCACTGGACTGCTTAACTTTTATAGGTCGTTAATAATAGTGAGGCACTAGGTAATAATCTAGGCGTCCAAGTGTGGTGTGTTAGGTCGCTCCGCTCCTCCCCTGTACAAAGTGGAGCTGTCCATGGTGCTGGATATGTGCTGTGTCTTCCTTTCCTGGTTAGATCGCTGTTATCTAGCTAACAGCCCGCCACCACAGACACATAAATTATTTGCTGCCAAGTTTTTCAGTATTTACTGTAATTTTTTATAGTTTGCCCAAACAGATCAAGACTTTTGAGCCTCGCTGTTTTTCTGGTAATACTGTATATATTAATGGTAATAATTCAATCTAAGATTTTTTTAATTAACTCTAATAACACTGAGGTCTTACTGCTTGCTCTTTATTCATTGAAGAGTTTTTTTTTTTTTTTTTACTTGCTCATTTGTTTTAATTAGTTTGTAAATTTGCTTGTTTATCAATTTATTGATATTTACTATCATAAGCTACAACGTTCAGTTAAATCTTTTGTTTTTTTATTGTATAACATTTTTTACCTAGAACTTTGTATTTTTTAAAGGGATAGTTCCCTTTAAAAGTCTGTCTTATATTAAAATTAAGGTGTAAAATTAAGGTGAATCTAAGTACATAATGACTGGTCGTGATTGTCCTGCTCTGCGCACTTACTGAACATTTTAAAACTTTTTCTCAAAATTATGACTTTGTACCTCATTAAAGAAATATCCCAAATTATGAAGTTTAACTTTTTATTTATTTATTTATTTATTTATTTAAATTTTCACACGTTGATACCACCAAACAGAACGTGTATAACATTCTTATTTGATATATACATTTGTTTCACTTGCTGCTAAGTAACTGTGACAGTCTCATTCATGTACTTTTTTCTTCCGCTTGGTGTAAATCATGGTTCTCAACATAGCAAGCAGTGTTTGCTATTGTTTCCCGTCTTTGTGTGCTTTAATTAATGCTTTGATATGTGCTTTTGTATGGGTTTTGGACCTATCTCTACCTTCATCCTGCCCCTGGTTTATTACCCTATTGTATTTACCTGTTCTGTGTTCATCCCCTAATTAGACTGGCAATTTATTCTCCGTTGTTTCTATTTTTCTCTTGTAAAGGCTTGCCAATTGTTTTATTGCATTACAAGGTTATATTTCCTCTTCTGGTTTTCCGAGTGTCCGCTTGTGCACTTCCTCCCTCTAAACTCACATTACATTTATAAACCTTCTATAATATTAAGAAAATAAATAGGTTTACATAATTGGCCATGTATCTACTGTAACTACACACTGCTGTATGAAATACTGGTGAACACCAGTATTTTGTTTTTTTTTTTTGTTCTTTTTTGTTATTTAGGACAAATTGTCTCCCTGGAATTGATTTTAGCAAATATGAAAAGTGGGAAAAACATGGCAAAACCCATGTTACAAGAAATAATTTCACAGCCTTCAATAGATTTTTCCAAAAGATTACACATATAGCATTATAAGATACGGGGTATCTTATCTTATCGGGGTAAATAGCATGATAGTCTGAAGTTCACAATTCTGAGAGATGTTTGCATAGACACTTTCTGAAATGCTGCATGAGATGAGATTTCTCCAGTTGCGTTTTTTTTTTCTTTTTCTGTTGGTTGTCTGGGTATTTTATACTAAACTGTGGTTCATCACAAAAGCAGAAGCAGAATAACTGCAGAAATGTTCTCGAAATTGTAGTTGGAATATTGAAATCGGTGAACAGACCACAATTTGCATTCATTTTCACTACCATTGTGGGACTTTCTGGATCTCAATAACTTGAGGCTAAGTTGCAATGTCTTTCAGTGGATCCAGGAAAAATATGGAGCAGTGATAACACTGCCGACAGACAATGCAGGTAGTTTGCCAGATTGCTTCAAGGAATTTAGTCCCACTGAGTCATGAAATCAATTTGAATGGCTATCTACCACAGACGTGAGCTTTGGTATCCATGGGTATACAAGCAGTGAGCTGTTTCCAGTGTAAATATTGCTATTTTGAAGATTGATACTTTAACTGTTGTCTGATTTATGTGTTAAACATGGCCAATTTTTACATTAATAGTACATTTGCATACTGTACAGTAAGTGGTCGAGTTTGTATGTTTAAGGGCAGTACAAGCAAATATAGCTTCACCTTTAATATCAGGTTCTTTAAGCCACAATTTGTACATTTGGGAGTTCATTTTATACTTTAATTACTCATTACAGGGTAATCAGCGTAGGCATACACCAATCAGCCATGATATTAAAAAGATTAACATTAAAACCACCTAAGGTTTGGGTTCCCCTTGTGCCACCCTTAGGCCTTGGTTCTGCAGGGCCTCTGTGGGTAATTATACTATACTAAACTCTGTACATCAGTGTTTAATTCTATTAAAAGTCATGTACAACCAGTCTATAGGCTATAGATTTCTGTCTATACCATTGTCTGTGAACCATGGTGCCCTTTCTAGGCCAGTATATTTTTTATTTATTAGTAGGGTTTGTAATGTGCTGTAAATAATTTTAATCAATGTTCATAGTCATAGTCATTATTCAGATAAATCCAGGAAATCCACGAAATAGATATTGGATTAATGAAATATGTCATGTGTAAATAAAACACTTCAGAAACAAATAAAAGTCCAGCAATGTAAATATATGGAATGTGCATATGTAAATATACTGCATTTTAAGATACTCCTGGCACAATTGTGAGTAATAACCAAGTGTGTGGATTGGGCAGAGCTGAAACAGATGCTATATATCTATTTGAATTCTTAGACCTGGCTGTTTTTTTTTGTTTTTTTTTCTAACCTGCTTTAGGAAATATATTTTAGAATAATCAACTTAATGTCATTTGCATGGAAAGAGGTTTGGCATGGTGTTTTTTTTTAGCTGTAAGAGGAGATACCCAGAATGTGTTTGGTGTTACATCATGTACATTGATTAAAAAAAAACCCTGAGATCCCTGAGGCAAGAATAAATGAGCTGAAACTGTTTGTATGAATTGTTGTGGTATGAAGTTGACAGTTCTCGTTCACACGCTATTGAATCATCATCCACACAAATGTCTGCCATGAGATTTTGGTCAGTAGTAAATTGATTCTTCAGGGTATATGTTACAAATATGAGAATAGTAATTTATGACATGATTGCAATCCTACTACTTATGTTATTTGTAACTATTTGGTAAACAATATAAAAAATATATCTTTCTCTTTTTATTAATGAGACATTAAATTTCCCACCTTAATCCTCTCCATGAAGAATGCATGTCCAAGCTAAGCTCTATCTAAGGTTTGTGGCATGTGGAGTTTCCTCTTTGATTATGACAACTGGTGTTCAACACGGTCCAATTTCAGGGACAAAGGTGGTCATAAAACCATCAAAGCATTGATTTTGTATCCCCCGGCCATTTCCGTATTGATCTATATGTATGCCTAGGGTTAAGATCTGTCTACAGCTAAATACCTCCTGTCAGAGATAACCAGATTACAGGGTAATACATCTTTACAACAGCTGCTGTACCAGGAAAGGCATTACTGTACATGCTGACGTTCTGTTTTTGCAAATTGTCGTCTGTTATATACTATTTAAATGTTGTTGTGTTTAACTGCTTGTGAACGTTGTATTATATCACAGTGCTACTGAACTATCAAACCTGATTGGTCAGAAAATATTGATTAATATTCTGTAACAGCAGTTCTGGCTAGAAATCAAAGGTTTATGTTAATGCTCTTTTCTGAAGTACCATAATGCACGATTTCTTTCCCCATGATCTATTTCTAATAATTAGTGATAGCATGGTATTTAACAAATAAAAACCCTATTTGAATCATTGATAGGTTATGGTTTCCATAAGGATTAACATTTATTAAATTCTTTGTAAGAGAGCAAGTTTTTCAAGTCTTCAGGACAGATGAATTTGTGCTTTTCTTGGTAAAGTAAGACACTTTTTTTTTTTATCCATTCATTTATTTATTTATTTTAATTAATCTGGTAAGGAAATAACTTGTTTTGCAGCAGTGACTCACATCTTACATGCAAATTCCACAACAATAAATGTAACTGCTGTAGATTGAACATTTGACATGTAAATATTGGCAAAGTTATTGTTTTATGAGACATGTAAAGCACCTCATAACATGGTGCTATTGAAAATAATAACTTCAACGATTTGTTTTATGAAAAAAATGAAGTGTTTTTGTTGTTTTTTATTACATATCCATTGACCCTTTGATAATTGCAATATGGTTGGATCCTAATTGAAATAATTTATTATAATCATTATAATAATAATAATTATTATTATTATTAATATTGTTGTTGTACAAATATCTTTGTTGTAAATGTTTTTATTGTTAACCCAATTTAAAGTTCACACCAGATTTAGAAGATTCAATTAAATTCAATTAAATTCAATTTTATTTATATAGCGCTTTTAACAACGGTCATTGTCTCAAAGCAGCTTCACAAAAATGAAAGAAAATGTACAAAAAATTCTGTAATGCTGATTTTCCTTGTATGTCTACATTAAATCCTGACAAGTTTACTTATATAATTTAAGTTTTGAGTTTTAAGTCTTTTATCTTGATCGTAAGAATCCCAACGACCTTGAAGTTCTCATGGCTTCCTAAAAATATTGAAAAACACAGTGGTCAAAATGGGGGGAAAATGCATTTATCAAGTTCATACTGTAAAAACACCAAAAAGATAAATGTTGAATGAATTAATATTGTATTGTTGGCCCAACTTTTTATAGTGGTATATTCTGTTTATTTGAGACCGGTAACATTGTGTTCTTGAAAACTTTGAAGACACAGAATGAATAAACTAAAAATAAACAAGTTGAGCCAGAAATTTACCTTCCCTGAGATGCAACCACATGATTTCATTAAACCCCCACCCCCTCCGCCCTGCAGGACTGACCTATCAAACTGCACTAAAGAGGTGAAAATGGCCATTTTGTGGACTATTTACTCTGGGTATGTATTCATAATTTTTTTAAAATAAAATGTTTCAATTTAGCTTACATGTATTTTAGTCAGTTAGCCTTACAGTATATAGATGAGGCTGGTGTGTTTCCGCTTATCGTTATACTGAGACACCCTGACATTACTGAGGTGAGCTTAGCTAAAGTTAGGCTTCATGTTAGCACACTATACAGGAGTTAACATAACTTTTTCCCCACTTTGCCCTGACTTTTGCCCAGCAACAGCATCCTGCTCCACCCTAGCACACACAGCTAGCGCTGTGCTAGCGCTCAGCTAACAAAAGTTAGGGAAAACCCCGAAGTATTTAAAAGTTAAGGAGTAGCGGTGCTTCAATACACAGTAAGTTAAGGGACATAAAAATCACCTATAAGTTTGGCTTCAGAGTCACTAATGCTCATCTATGAGTTAACTTATCTGTATGAAAACCGAATTGAGTAAATACCCAGGTAATTTAAATCATCACTCCAAACATGAAGTTACTTCTGAGAACCACAAAGTAGAACCCTTGAAAATATCAAACTTCTTTGATTATGAAAAAATATGCAGCGTTAACTCATTATTAGAGTCTTTATTAGAGTCATACTCTGGTGTTATAAAGCCTCATTAATATCTTTCATTTTTATAATAATTAGATATTTTGTAAAAAATTATTTATCTTTGTCTATACAAGACTTCTCTTGTTCTCTTTAAGCAGAGCTCTGATGAGGAGGATTGGGGTCAGTGGGGTGACAGCTGGCCTTTTGGAGCTACAGGAGGAACGTGAACATGGTGTTAAAGTTGCTATGCCACAGCTTTAGGAGTGACGTTTGGTCAGGTCTGCACATTGAATTCCAAAAAGATTGGACGTACACCTATGAAGCCATCCAAATGACTTTATTGGACTTGGAGAAACACGCTCCCCTCAGATTGACATGCTGAGAAATAAACTCTTGTTGACATAAACTCTTTTTTTTTTTGTGTCTGATACAAATTTTTACTAGGTTTTTTTTAAAATGGTGGACAACTTACCTTTTTGAGTAGATGAAAAGTTAGGCTAACTTGTCAGCCTTGGAGAATTATAATTAATTGAGTCCACAACCAATACTACTTGAGCTGACTTAATTTTTGAACTACAAGTTGAGTCAACATAAAATTTTGAACTGGGTACATGTTGTGTCAACTAAACAGCAATGTGAAATATTTAGTTTGGCTGCCAAATTTCTCTAAAATTTGAGTAAACTTAAAAAAGTTGTGCAACTTGTTACTAAACATTTTTTATGTTGAGACTTATTTATTTATTTTTATTCTTTTTTGTACTTCACACACACATGCACTCACCAGGTCCGATTACATGGAACCGAGTTATTCCTAAGTCCGATCTGATCGCACCTCACTGTTACCAGTCACTTATCATTGGCTTACTACATTGTCATTGTGTCCAGTGGGCTGGTATAAAATCTGCAGCACATGCAGTGCTTTACATCACTGCGACCAAATTCTCACCAGGCTTTTCTAAACATGTCCAAAAAAAGCATTGCAGCTCCACCTGAAGGGAGACAAAACTACAGTACTGTATGTCCTTACCAGTTTCTACCACATTCCTGCCTATTTGTCCAATTTCTTACTACATTCACCCATTCAATTTATTTTTTATTTTTTTTGGTTTTAGTGGGATCGTGAATCAGTGTGATGGCAGGGTAATGACAAAATTGAAAAACATCCGAAACAAGACAAATTTAAAACGCAGGTTACAGTGAGCCAAGTTCGCACTATGTCCTCAAAAACTGGGTTAAACAATTCATCACAACATGATGAACGCATTGAGAACCTGACAGTTACATGGCTAGAACGTATATGAGTTTGATAAATGCACTTTCTTTTTCATTTTGACCCATTCCCGTTCCGTTCCTCAATATTTTTAGGATGCTGTGGAAATCTTCGTTGGAGTATGACAGTGTGTAAACTCTACTGTCAGAATTTAATGTGATGCAGTGTGACGGGCCTTAATGAGAAAAAACAGATTTTACAAAAAGTGTAATTGACATAAATAAGAGATTTAAACATTAACCGGAGAGATCTGTATTTAACATTTAAAATAATGCTAATTTGTTCATATCCAGCTTGATAAATGAGACTACTGTGTGTGACTCCGTGTCATATGACACACTTAGCGAGCGCCTCCTAGGGGTTGTGGCAGTTTATGAGGTCCCCCCTGATTATAGCATTCAGTGGCATGCGGACAAATTAATAATAAATCGCACGTCAGACTGAATCACTCACATCACTTCCTCATACACAGCAGTAATTAACTGAACTTGAAATGATGCAAGCGACACTACACTGACCCGTCTCCAAGGTTGAGCTCTTAATAAAGAAGGCATAAATAAATTGTCCTGTTCCTCTTGAAGCCTGAACTTGCCAGGGAAAAGCCCTGTAAGTAAAAGTAATTTATCTCTTTCCAGTCTTGCAGGATTCCATTGCTTGAATTTCCTTTTAATTGAATATTGATTTGTTTGTTTCACTGTATTTTACTGCGAATTAAATTAAACATTCCGCTCAGAAACGTAAACGTGCCCGAGGCTTCCGGTTTCTCAAATCCAGCCTCAAAGAGATCATGAGTAAATCCTCCACCGAAGAACGTAATATCAGCCTACGTGTGTATTCGTGAATGGCGCTTGAGCGTTTATTATGTGAATAAAACAAATCCTTGGTCTTGAGCTTCCTGTTTGCTTGTCAAACATTTGCCTCAATCATGGTTTAAACTCAGATAACCTTGCACTTGGATGACAGCGATTCACATCCCTGAATGTGTGGATGTGGATGGATGCCAGCTCAGACTGGCACTGCTCCCTGTGTGGACCCAAGTGTGAAGGACTGGTGTTGAATTAAGAGCTTACCCACAAGGGGGGTGGGGGGGGTGGGGGGTTTATAAAAAATCTATAAATTTGTACATTATACAAGGACGGCTTTTTAAGGATTCTTTTGTGCTGCTGTCAAATCTGTCTGTGTCCCTTTCAACAAGTTTTCAAGCTGTTAAAAATACATTTTAAAAGACATAATACACTAGTCTTTTCTCTCTCTCTCTCTCTTTCAGTGTGTGTGTGTGTGTTTGTGTGTGTGTGTGTGGCCTGGTTAATGCAGCTCTAGAGGCTTTTAAAATATTTACGCTTTGGATATTCCATATCAATAATTAAGCGGCGATGATCTAAAACACAGTGTGTGTCATATGTAAAAGACCCAAAATGCTGACTCTAAATTTAGCTTTACTTCAAGCGTAGAGGGAATTTAAGTTCCCGTTTTATTTATTTAATTATACAACCACCAAACTGCAAGATAAGGAGGAAAAGAAAAGTTGCATTTGTCAGCCGTCTATACAGTTTTAGTTCAAATTCAAGGTTTGCGTTCAAGTTAATATGGGTTCTAGGTTAAAAAAAAAAGCAATTAATTAATAATAATGATAATAATAATAATAATAATAATAAATAATAATGATAATAATAAATCTAAATATGGCATAGCTCTGCAACACTCTCACTCATCGTCTATACCCCTTTAACCTGTTTTTTTGTATACAGGGTCACGGACAGCCTGAAGCCTAACCCAGGTGGGCACAAGCACAGGGTCCTGGACAGGGTGCCAATCCATCATACAGTAGGGCAGACACACATACACACACATTCGCACACTCATTCCCACACTACGGGCAATTTGGGAACACCAGTTAACCTACATCTACATGTCTTTGGGCTGTGGGAGATAATCAGATTACCTGGAGAAACCCCACCAAGCAAACTGAGAACAGGGTGGGAATCGGACCTGGACCCTGACAGTGCAAGGAGACAGTATTAATAAGTTTGGTAGCCTCAAGCTCTTGATACTGGTTGAAAAAAATTAAATAAAATGACACCCGACTGTTGAAGTTCCACTTCAAGGTTCATTGTGTTCATAGATGCTTTTCTGCTCAACACAGATTTAAATGGCAGTTATTTGGGTTACTTTAGCCTTCATGTCACTTTAAACTGTCATTTTCTAATCAATGTACTGTGTATATATAATTTTTTTTTTCACCATTCTGTGTAAACCAGGGGTGTCCAATCTCATCTCAAAAATATCCAGAATGGGATATTGGTTTTCATTCCAACCAAACAGAAACCATACACCTTGTAGGCTATTGTGAGCCAAGATTGAAATCTGGATAAAGCCCCAACTAAGAATAAGATTCGACACCCTAGCTTCCAAGTTGCATAATGGAAAGACGTTCGCCATATCATCCGGAGGTCGCGAGTTCGTTACCTGTGTGATGCTGTAGCCAGGAGTTAGAGACCACAGTGGCCGTTCCCTCTCAGGCAAGAAGAATAGCAGACCCACACTCCTAACTCAAATATAGTGACTTTATTTAATCATGGGTAATCTATGAGCTCACACACGCAGATCGGGAGGTGTGTGTTACACCGTTTTCAATGATGTGTTCAAAAAATTGCAGTGTCTTGGAGGAAGCACCTGCTAGTCTTCACACATCCGGGTTAGTAACTGTCACCATGGTGGGTGTGTCCTAACAGAGAGATGACTAAATTAGGGAGAACCTCAGGGAAAAAAGAAATAATAACAATGATAATAATATTAAGTACTTTATCTAAGCATCCCATAAATATCCACCTGTAAGTACAATTATAATGTAGGTAGGAAGATTATATTCCTATTACAATGCAACCTATCACTTCATTAATGCACCTTAATGTGCAGTTCTGAAAAAAGTTATTTACTATATTATTGGAAACAGTGTTTTGCTCGTTTGATGTTAATATTTATTTTTACATTTTAATTTATACCTTTTGTATATTGTTGTACAGTATAATCTGTGAACTGATGGTTGAAACATTACAATCTATCTGACATTCTTGGATTCTCTTCTATATTCTAACCACAAACTTTGCTACAAATATAAAAAGAGTTTTCACCTTTGATTGCTGTTTTGCTTCTAAAAGTATTAAATACATTATATACAAAGTCACTCAGTCAATTTTTTTTGGTAACACGTAATTAACACACAAGCACATTCTAACTTCACAGTAAGTATTCAGGTGTTACTGACAACTCCATTGCCTATTACTGTAAATTAATAACATAATTGTTATTAGAATAAGAAAAACACATGATTATGTACTGCTATTAATTACTATGAAACTATTTTTTCAGTGGTTTCATAATTGACGATTAGGTAATTACTAACTTAGTTTAAAAAGATGAACTTCAATATTTGCTCCTGAATTTAATAAATAAAAAGGTAAAATACGTGCTAATGAAAGTAAAATACTTAACCATTTAAAATAAGTTACTAATTACAAACGATAATTATGTTACCTATATATCAGGCTCATCATCATTACAGTTGTAATAAAACTGAAAGAACATTATTATAATTTTGGGGACTAGTTTACTAGTGATTTAATAGCAAGAGGTACAGTAAGGCATTCATTTCTCATTAGACTTTTAAAGGTACAATTAATCTATGGGTACTTAAAACATATATTGCGAGTACAGTGTAGGACACTGATAAATAATATAGTGATATAATTTATAGTTTGAGTTTTAAAAACAATGTTAAAATCAATAAAATCTAGTAGGAAAATGAACAATAGAATTAAAGTATTATTTTTCACCTGCAGTATTCAGGAAAAAAAAAAAAAAACAGTTTTCATATTGTAGCCAGCTAATAATTGCAAATTCTCCAAACAAATTAGATTTCTCTTAAAGGTTGCACGAGGTGGAACAAGAAAAATTTGGTTCAGCTGGGAAAATAGAAAAGAAATCAATTATTGCCATAGCTGGAAGCTCATTCTGAGGTAGAGAAAGTAAAGCTGCTGCTAAACTTTCTTTATTGAAAGAGTTTTGTTTTGTTTGTTCTGCAATATGAGCCCTGTGGTTAGTTTTATTTGGGCATGTGTCGCATTAATAACACTTATATTGCGTCTTCAATTAAAAAAATAAAAATGAGGCTGCGTTTCAGAACCTGGCCACATAGGTAGGATTATTTATACAAAACATTATTTTTTTTTTAAATAAAACCATTATATTTACAAAAGAAAAAGGAAAGTGAATATGGGCAAGTTTATGTTAAATATTTTTAACAATGATGATAGATACAAGAAATACTAAAGTCTAGTTTTGCTTATTTAGAAAAATGCTGGCAATAAGTAAAAATATGAGGACTGCACTGAAAGTAATGCAACAGTAGGCATGACTTTTATTTATCATTATTATTTATGAACACTACAGTGTGAAAGTCTTAAACCACCCGTTATTTCTTCATATTAAGCTTCCAAAGAGCTGTCTCTGGTATCATGTACATTCTTGTATTTTTTAAATAGTTTTGAGGAAGATTTCTCCAGGCTTCCTGAAGGACATTTTTGGCTCTTGTTTTTGGCAAGTTTTTGGCTCTCGTTTTCAGTCCAGTCCCAGTACCTGAGCAGAGTTTGTTTGGAATATGAATCATCCAAGCACAAAAACCAGTTAACTTAAGACATGAACCAGTCAGAAACAGGTGCAGATGATGACAGATGATCAGGCCGGTGATTAGTATACTGGTGATGCTGAATGCTGAGTGGTTGCAACAGA
>JAQMYG010000006.1:23713255-23726852 GCA_030014215.1 Clariallabes teugelsi
AGTAGACTAATCACCGGCCTGATCATCTGTCATCATCTGCACCTGTTTCTCACTGGTTCATGCCTTAAGTTAGATGCCTCTACGCTTACATGATTCATAAGTCACTGTGTAGTTTAACAAAATAACAACAACAACAAAAAAACACATTCTTCTCAAAAAAAAGTGCCAGGACTGGACAGAAAATAAAAGTCAAAAGAAAATGAGACCCCCCAAAAAAAATCCTTCAGGAAGCCTGCTCAACTATTGCTCAAGTGTACGAGAAAGTCTGGCTCTTGGAAGCAAAAAAAAAGAAAGAAAGAAAGAAATGAGGGGGTCAAGACTTTTGCACGCTCAATTGAAGATTGGAAAAAGACTGTACCGTATAGTGCTGCATTTTATGGAAGGTAAAATTCAGCATATCATATAAAAAAAAAAAAAGAAATAAAAAAAGGCTGACATAACAGTTTTAAACAGGACTAAAGATATGTATTCCAGTAATGATTCCTGTACAAGACCTCACCTCATATTGTAAACCTTCTCCAAAAGGCTTCCTCTTCTCCTAGTTGTTTGTTTATTATCTTCAGGTTTCGACATGAGACTGCACTATGTGAACATAAATGTTACAGTTTAATGTAAAGTTAAAAGCAGACAAATTACTTAGATATAATGATAAGGTTTAATAATCTTAAAACACTTTAAAATTTCAAACTTATCGAAGGTAGAAAGGATGTTAACCAGGACAAATGGCGATAAAGGATAATAATAAAAAAAAGAAAATGATCGTTAGTCAGCCGTGTAATTGAGTAACCACATGCTCTCGCTTCAGTTGCTGAAGAGGAGTTCTAAAAAATCCACATAAAACAAATGAGGCGTTCGCAGGGATGAAACAATTCTCATTAGTCCTGTTAATCTGATGGGCATTAGGCGCAGCGGGTATTTTTAAACACACCGTAATTTCTTGATTGATAGAAAAGTGCTCGTTTGTTTTTGATCAACGTTCATCCATGGCTCAACCCAGGGAGAGAGAACATACAGTAGGGACCTGACGATATTTTCCTGTCACTGAAGGTGAACTATTAGTCTAGAGTCTTAGTGTTTAAGTGTGTTCAGGTGTGCAGCGGAGAATATCAATCTTTCTTTCAACCTGCACTTACTTTCCCATCAGAGGAAAGAAATGGCTTTCATTATTTCATTAATTTTCTTTAATAAGTGTAAACCCAGGAGAGACGTTTCAAACAAATACAACATGCTTTTCCCTTTTATTAGAAGGATAATAAGATCAGAGCTGAATGATTTCATGATTTACAGCCAGGATGCATATTTTTCACTTGCAACTCTCACGAATAAACTACAAACACATCTCATTAGTGTATATCAGGGGAGATGCGAAACCAAGAGTGAGCGGTGCATAAGGACTCGGGTCCAGTGAGGCAAAGTGTTAATGGAAAACCAAAGAGTGCTTTGTACTACATCAGAGTAATTGTTTGCATACTTAACGCTTGTGCAAACGTTAAATTAATAATAAACAAGTGTTGACTTCCCATTTTTTACTAAGGATATTTTAAATGAGTAAAACAATTGCATTTTTTTACATAGAATCAGCAAATAGATAGAAAGTGCTCAAAGGCATGATGTCATGCGTAATGCTTAAGGCATGATGTGATTCTGATGATTTAGTTTAAAATGCTTTATATATATATATATATATATAAAAGAATCCGTGACCTTCAGTCATAATCCCAATACTGAATTAAAAAAATAAAACTAAGGAAGAAAATAGAATGACAGACTTTCTTCTTCCCAAGGTCTTCAGAAAAAATCGAATAATGCAACTTCCTGTTATATATATATTGCTGCAAACTTCAGATAACAGTGTTAGGTGAACAGCATGGGGCTTTGGATATATTGCAAAAAAAAGTCTCAAGCATGTACTATACATTAATACAAAGCATAAAAGATTGAAATACTTAATAAACAGTCATAATATAATATCTTTAGGTAAATTAGGTATGAAAGCAGACATACAGTATACTGTATGTTGGTTAAAATGTCTTCTACAGTATATTTACTTTACATACATATCCAATAATGCAACTGCAACCTAATCCTGAAATCCTGCAAGTGGTGTGGTGGGCTGTATGAAGTCATGTATTGTCCTGCTAAAACAGAACACCTTTGTTGATCAAGCCATCCATCAAAGAAAAGGGCAATTAAAGGAGTTCCTGGGAGGCCAGCATTTCAGACGTGAAGAAGGCAGTATGATCATGGCTCTGGCGTACTGAGAAAACTTTCTACCTTGATGGTATCCAAGCACTAGTGAAACACTGGGATAAGCGCATTAATGTAGCAGGGGTTTATATAGAGAAATAATAAAGGATGCTCTGTTATTCTGCACAATCAAGAGTCCGGCTTAGACTTGAACGCCCCTTGTTCATTCATTCATTCATTCATTCATTCATTTGTTACCTATTCCACTTATCATGTGTATGGTCACGAGGGGTCTAGAGCCTATCCCATGTAACCTAGGGCAGAAAGCAGGGTACACTCTGGATGGGGTTCAGACACACACGCTCTAAAACTCGATCACATGTTAAGTGCTATCTTGAAAGACCAATCAGCATGTCTTTGGGCTGTGGGAGAAAACCAGAGCACACAGAGGCAATCCACAAAGCACGGGCAGACATTAAATGACCATGCTGACATCACCCTAGTAAATACCTGTTTACTGCATTTCTCAGATTTCCCTTTCACTTGCTGTTGCTCTATGCCAATTTGCTTCCTGAAGCTGAATCTAAATCGTCTAGCGAGGCTAATATGTTTTGATTTTCCTATTAGAGATCCGGTCATTCTTGTTTACGCTGCCGTGATTGTCATTAGTGCAGTCCGTCAGCAACATCTCAGCAGATTGAACCAGACTGTGGCGTTAAACGGCAGGGCCGTGTTAAGAGTCAGAGACACTTCATGAGCCCATGTTAACCTTAAGTTAGTTAAACTTACCCATGTCATTGTCGCTTCTCATTTGCGAGGGTCGTGTTCATTTCAAGTTGAAAAAAATGCTGTTTTGCAGTCTGTCAGAGCCATGGATTTTCCTGCAGACACTTGAACGTTTATCATATGATTTCATTTGGCAGGCACTTTTATCTAGTATCCAGTCTCCAAACACACACACACACAAGATACAGAGAGAGAGAGAGAGAGAGAGAGAGAGCAGAGAGTTTCAGGGTTAAGAACTTTGCTCAAGGGTAGTCCTGAGATTTGAACTCATACTTTTTAGTCTTAACATCTTCAGTAGCTCTGAAGCCTAAATCTTTTAAACTTAGTGTCTAGTACAGTATATCTAACATCCCAGGTGGAACCTTTTCACCATTCTTTACGCTTTCTAGGCCATTCATCAGTGACAATGTGTAGCTTAAAGCACTGAAATCGCAGAGGAAGAGAATGAAACTTAATGGGGCTTAGTATAAAGGAAAGAAAAATATCACATTTGGGTATTTAAACCTTGCAGGCTTTAATCAATCCAAATAAAAAAAGGATAATTTTAAGTAAAGGAAAAAGATGAATGAGACTAGGTTATCTAAGACTGCCTGTCTATCACCTGATATTCATTGTCTTGCAGGGTGTGAGCCTAAACAATGTCTCAATGTCTCACACCTACTGTACAGTAGATCCACGGCTGGGTCCTGGTAACCTGGTAAACAGACTTACCTGATTTGAGACACATTACAAGAATTTTTCCTTACTTTTCTATACTATAGAGTTGTATCAGAACAATTCCACTTGACTGAGAGCCCCAGTATGCAACAGAGTCAATATCTGACAGTAGGGATCTACCATGAGAAGCTGGAATCTCCAGAATCTACTAGAGGTATAACTATTAATTCTCCTTTTACCCCATTTTCGCACAGTCATATCCAATTCCCACCAGCTTTACCAAAGTAAAGTGGCTTAGTGTTTAGCACTGTCTCCTTACACCTCCAGGGTCAGGGTTTGATTCCTGCCTCAGTGTCTGTGTGCATGGAGTTTGCATGTTCTCCCTGTGCTTGGTGGGTTTCCTCTGGGTAGTCTGGTTTCCTCCCACAGTCCAAAGACTAATTGGCATTCCCAAATTGCCCATAGTGTGTGAATGTGGTCACCATTGGCCCCCATGATCCCGAGTGGGCTACAAAAGGTTCCTAGATGGATGGATGGATGGATGGACACCAACGGTGACAAGATAAAGGTAAAAAAGAAAATGATATAAAGTTTATTAGACTGTATACACAATACAATTGCAAGTATTGCAATTCTTTATCTTAGCAATTCACATTGGTTAAATTAAATGACCTGAATTTCTCAATATGGAAACCACTCTTCAGGACCAATTATGGATGAGTTGTATGCATTGTGAACATAATGAAATTGTATTGTATTTGCTAGATAATCCAGATTGAGGCAACAACTGAGTGCCCTAGTAGCATAAGACTGAGAATGTATCAAAAATCTGCTTTAAAGGCTGGCAAACATATGCACAGTATATGATCAGGGCAAGAAGGTGAAAATATGATCCAGATGGCTATCCAGATCCAGACCACTGTTTGTACAAGATACACATAGTATTTCTGCAGGATAACAAGTAGCCTTATTCCCCAAAACGCTTCCAAATTATTCATAAAAGAAGCAGCAACGGCTCAAGAAGCATTAACATGACAGTTAGTTCTTGGTTGACAGTAGCGTCAGCGCCACCTTATAGGGACCTAGAAAGACTTTTGTCAAAAATGTCCTGTTTGTCTAATCTACATTAATGCACCAATTATATGCTGAATATTTAATGTTTACGGTCATGCTGATGATGATACTGTAGTAAATCATGTGTATTTAAATCTCAGGAAAGTAAATAGCTTATTTGTCTGTTCCCTGCTTTGTCCATTTGTCTTTTCTGTCAATAATATTTCTCCTACAAAGCACAAAAAAGCTTTTTATTCACTTCTTCAAGCAAAAAAAAAAAGAGAGAGAGAAAGAAAAACAAATGACAACTTTTATTGCATGACCTGCTTTAACACTGCATAGCTTTACTCAGTTTTTCTTCAAACAGGAAAGTTTACCAGATGTCATGTTTGTACTCTAGGCACGGACAGAGAATTCTGTTCGTAAATCTTTGGGACACTGTAGGAGGAAAGACATGTCTCTCGCTCATATCTGCCCTGCAACTAAGAAAATGTTCACAACAAACTAGGATTAAAGCAATGATCCTTAATCATGATCATCACAGATACAGTACTATAGATGTGGTCTTTTATTAACAATCCCTAAGAGGGACTGGGATCTTAAAGTTCCTGAAACTGTTCATGTATCTGTTCAGTTCAGGAGACAAGAAAACCCCAAGAAATCAGGCAGTATAATAATAATAATAATAATAATAATAATAATAATAATAATAATTAAGATAATAGAGGTTCTGGCCTTTCAGGTGTTCAGGCGCATTGAGTTGTAGATGCCTGAAACAGATTGCAGATATACAGATATGTGTTTCTTTTACCGAATTTTATAAGCAGTGCCCTGTTCTACAATGTAAGTTTAACTCTGCCACACTCTAAAGATTTACTCTAAACGTTAGACTTCCTGAAAAGCCGAAAAGCCTTCTTCCTCATGCTATTGCAGAATCCAACCCTAGTTATGCAAGTAAATGTGGTTCTATGAATCCCGGATCACCACCAGGGGCCTGGATGCTTTCTTATGTGTACGCATGCGAAACGCTGCAATTTTTGAAATAAATCTGTACTGCCATCATAAAGCTATCTTCCCATTGATTCAATCCATCCCATTGATTCACTCCTCTTAAGTGAAACAGGGTTTAAGATGCCTGACCAATTTTGGGGGATGAAGACTTGTTTGGGATTATCCTGAAAGATGACTACTGATGACCTCCTCACTTCGGTTCCTGGGAGGAATGATTAATTAATAGCCTTGTGGAGGTGTATCTGGATAAAGTGCATGGCTGGCATTTCAATTCGGCATCCTACAAGGAGTTATGGACTACTTAATGGACTCTATTCCAGGGGGAGGTCCCATGTTGGCTGCCTGTGAACTAGGACTAAAGGTATTCCATCAGTGGTACTGTGGTGCACTCTGATGGATGCTATTTATGTCTTTAGTACAAATACTTTCAAGAACGTATGGAAATTAGGTCTTGCCGGCCAAGAATAATATCGGTAGAACCATTCTTTGGTTTTCCAGCAAGAATCATCTCTTAAGATATCATCCTGTGCTCGATCAGAGTGTTCCTTGTAGTCACTTCTCTGCTTTTCATCTCGACGGTGTGATCAGCACACAGATGTACAGCACTGGAGAATTAGTCACTTTTAATGAAACCAGTCATGCATAGGTCTACCTGAGCAGGCGTTTAGCGAAGGCTGCTTGACTTTCCGCTTTACTAGATGTTGGCATCACTCTCATGATATTGTCTGAGCCGACTGTGCATAATTTCATCTGGCTGATGTGTTCTGACCTTAACTCAGGAGTCCAAATGCCTCTTACACCTGTGGCATGACACCACTTCACACAGTCTGTACTGTAGGCATCTGTGGTGATTATCACCCTCTGTTAAAGCAGTGGTTCTCAGTCCTGGTCCTGGAGGACCCCCTGCCCTGCCCAGTTTAATGATTTATCAGCTCTCAGCACACCTGATTTAACTAATCAACTAATTACCAGGCTTTTCTGAACTGTGGTGTGTGTCTGTGTGTGATAGAGCAGGGAAAAACACTAAAACGTCCAGGTTAGTATTAGAGAAGTATCACAACTGGACTTCTGTTAGGGAACTGGGTATTACCAGTTTGCCAGGAACGCTGTGTGTGGGGTCTGGTCATGGACTGATAATGAAGTTCCAGCAAGACTGGGAAGATCATTCATCAGCTCCAGCATCCTCAAAAGACACCATTCTTACACTTAATATTATCAAGCATAATATTAAGTGGATAGCATTCTTGGACAATCTATGTCTCATCTTAATGAGTTCACTGAGTCCAAGAACTGTAATGTGGTCAAGGAGGACGGAGGTATTGTGGACAGGGGCACACAGGGGCATCCAAAAAAAAGTCACTACTGTATTTTGATGCATCAAGGGAGATTAGACTTGGCCTGCTTATGATTGATTTATCCAGAACATGCACGACCAACTTGGGGCAAGGCTAAGCTCTGACCTCCCTGAATCTTTGCAGAAATCCTGTCAAGGTCTCTGCACTGCAGCATAGTGAACCCTGTCACGTCAGGCACGACGTGAAATGGTTAATTCAGTTCTGTGGGTTACATTGGGCCAGAAGTAGATTCAAGTGCACATAGCTGGTGTTCATTTTTGACTTCAAAGAGATTCAGACAGTAAGTGCATCAATGCAAGTTACACACTGAGAATAATGTAGGTATTTATGTCACTCTACCATGACTTATGTTTATATTTACATTTACATTTAGGCACTTGGCACACGCTCTTATCCGGAGCGACTTATAAAAAGTGCTTTGATGTTTCTGTCATTGGATAGATACTTACACTGGGTTACTAGGTTACTAACTGAGTGCCATCAGTCAAACACAGTTCGGCGGGGGGGGGGTGGATGAGTCCAAGTATTGAAGAAACAGATACGTCTTGAGTCGTCGTTTAAAGATTGTCAAAGACTTTATGGACATCTAAAGCAAGTTCATTCCACCACCTAGGTGCTACACAGATTGTGTGTGTCATATATTACAAAATGACATCGGTCAACTTTTTCAGCTGTCAAATCAAGTATAACAAATTAATATTTCTAAAATGCTTTTTAATTACGGGTGATTACGGCCACTTGGGCACTGAAACCTGCTACCTCTCTACTGCTTTAACTGAATTAGGGGATTAATTAAATGGAGTTTCTGGAAAAGTAAAGCCTCTTAGCATCCTAAAAGTTGTTTAACCTTTCTAGAAAATCTTTACTCTTGCTGAAAGGAAAGCATTCGAGTGACGGTTTCTATGTTGCACCTTTAGGGTTTCCCTCAGGTGAGCAATCCAATTATTTGTAATGTTTTCAGTGTGGTAGTTGCTACTAGTGGTAAAGTAAATGGGTTGATGCAAAGGGTCCAATGTATACATTTTTCACAGGGCCTGATCCATCTCTAAAAAAAAATAAGGTTGCTAAAATATACCTTTAATAGAAACTAGAACATCAATCAGAACATTATGGGAAGCCATAACCTGATTAATACTGAGTATGTTCCCCTTCTGCAACCAAAACAGCTACAGCTATACACTGAACAGTTATACTATTAATGCTGCAAAGAAAGTTGTCAAACCTGTGCATCACTGTTTCGATGGCAAAAGGGGGGCAGCTACTTAATCTTAGGTGGGTGGTGATAGTGCCAAGACTGATCTGTGTACAGTGTACTTCAAATGATAATTACAATTCATTTATTTACCCTAAATCATTTGTACATGTTCCCAGAAAGAAAGTATAACAACAGGTGGGCACTCACAGGAAAATAAAGGTGCTAATTAGAACCCGAAAATAGTTCTTCAGAGTGATGTCATCGGAGAACCCTTTCTCGTTCCACAGAGGACCATTTCAAACCATGATTGTTTAACAGTGGTGCTTTTCCTTGTTCTTCGGAGAGCAAGAAAGAAAGAAAGGTTTTTCAAATAATGATTCTTCGAAGAAAAAAAAACTTATTTGCGGGCCAAATTGTCAGACGAGAGAAATAATTGAAAAATAGCAATTTCGTTTATTTATGTGACCTATAAAATGATATAGTATATATAGCATTTAGTACACTTTCATTTTCTCAGACAGAATTACATTACAGTTCTGAAAACTGCTCTCTTACTACTACTTGAACAGATGGTGTATTAATTTTTTTTTCTTTTTTTTCTTTTTTTTCAGATAAAGATTCCTTAGCTTCACTGAAGGGTTTAATTTTCTTAACATAAAGCGTTATCCTTTCTGAAAGGGAAAACAGTTGTAGGTAGAACGTTAAGGCATTCTTCAGCCTGGTCAACACAAGAATCAAGCTTATTGATTCTAGATATAGCTCTGTGAGCAGCTATTTGTGATCATCACCATTTGCAGGAAAGCAAATTATGTGTCACCAAGATCCCGATACCTAGCAGGCTTGGAAAAAAAGGGTACTAAACTGTAGTAGTAATTCTTCCTGCTACTCTTAAATGGTTGCCAATTTTTTTTCGATCTTATGGATCAATAGGGGATACAAACATTTGCGCCATACAGTACAGTAAGTCCCCTACATACGAATGAGTTCCTTTCCAAGAGCTTGTTTGTAAGTCCAACAAACATCGTCTAGGGACTAGGATACTAACACAATTGGCTATTCACGGTATAGTACAGTACAATATCACAGACTGAGAAGTTTCTCCATCTCCTCCATCACTTTTCCATGCTTCTTTGATATTATTGGCGAGATCGTTCGAACAGCAGACTTCACATGTTCCTTCACATGATCTTGTCTTTGTTCTTGAGAATCGTGCAGATGGTCCAACGATTAAAAGATGTTAAAAGATCGAGCGATGCCTGCCATCTTTTCACCTCGCTCCATTCCCTCAATTATTTTCACTTTTGTCTCCATGGCGCAGTACTACTGTAGCTTCATCACTGCTGCTTCTATGCTTGCTTCCAGACATCCTGGGCCTGTACTGCACTACTGTCCACTACACCACAACCACTCGCAGGGGATGCACACTGCACGCACGTGACACTGTACGCCGGACACGTGATCTACTGTAACTTTCGCGATTGAACATGTGCGTGTCTTTGAAAGTTCGTAACTCGAATGTTTGTATGTCGGGGACTTGCTGTATTAACATTTTCAGGTACAAAACCGTACCCTTGGGTATAGCACGTCATCATCAACGATTAAAAGATATTAAAAGATCGAGCGATACCTGCCATCTTTTCTCCTTGCTCCATTCTCTCCTGAGTTAATTATTTTCACGTTAGTCTCCATACTAAGCTCCTACTGTAGCTTCATCACCGCTGCTTCTATGCTTGCTTCCAGACATCCTGGACCTGTACTGCACTATTGTACACTACTGTCCACTACACCACAACCACTCGCAGGGGATGCACACTGCACGCACGTGACACTGTACGCCGGACACGTGATCTACTGTAACTTTCGCGATTGAACATGTGCGTGTCTTTGAAAGTTCGTAACTTGAATGTTCTTATGTCGGGGACTTTTACTGTATTAACATTTTCAGGAACAAAACCGTACCCTTGGGTATAGCAACTCATCATCAAAGAAAGATACAATTCTTTCTTAAAGACTTTGTCCCATTGAAGGGGAGCATGGCGAGGTCCACACTCCACATGCCTGTAGACCTGAGGTGCTTTGTGATTTTTGGGAGGGTCTGGTACTGAGTTTGAGAATGTGTGTGTGTGTGTGTCTTTCCAGAGCAGCCTGGCATCCTGAAAGGGAGGGCACGAAGCTCCCCCACCCACACACCCAGAGATCCAATAGGCTCTTACTGACTACTCGGGTGAGTTAAAACTACTGCGGCACCTCTCTCTCTCTCTCTCTCTCTCTCTCTCTCTTTTCTGAGACAGTTTAACTCTCTCTCTCTCTCTCTCTCTCTCTCTTACACACACGAGTGCGCGCACTCCTCCAGTCTCTCCCACCCATCTCTCCCTCACTCTCTGACTCTCTCCGCAGGATCAGGACGTCTCCATCATGTCCGCGCCGCGTCCCAGAGCCTCTCCGGGAAACTAAAGCGCGCGCCCCCTTTGATGAAAGCCGCCGCGTGCTTTTTTTTCTTTCTTCTTTTTTACAGTCTTGGAGCTCGCGGAGAAACGCCAAGTCCGGGGATTTTAGTGGATTTTTTTTCTTCTTCACTCTCTCTCTCTATCTATCTATCTTTGAGTGCGTTTCCGAAGCGCGGCGTCATGTCTCCGAGATAAGCGCGCATCTCCTTCTCTCTCTCTCTCTCTCTTAGTGCGTCTGTCTGTTTTTTTTTTTTTTCCTTTCATTTTTTTGCGTTTGTGCGCGCGTGTGTACGCGCGTGCGAGAGAGAGAGTGTGCGCGCGGGTGCGTGTGTGTGTGTGCGTGCGTGCGCGCGTGTGTTGTGTGTGATGTTACCTTGTGGAAGGTGTGCAGCGGGAAAGACACTGGCTGGACTCGACATCCGCGTCTGATCTGCCCTGTTTCTGGAAGCACCATGTCCGTGGAATGAAGGAAGCAAATCAAACATGGATATAATCTGGGAGATCCTGATTATTCTTCAAGCCAATCTCATCGTCTGTACAACAGGTAAGTTTACGCAGCGCGCTTGGAGGTTTTGGATAGAGGATGGAGAACTGGAGAATTTAATTTCCTCGAATCACACACACACACACACACACACACAAAAAAAGTTGAAATGCGCGTAAAATAACAATAAGAAGAATAAGAAGAAGAAGAAGCAGAAAGGTTCGAGGCGGGTCTGATGGTCCGAGTTTGCACGGGTTTGCTCGACTGCTCCTCTAATCACTTTAGATTAGATGGGATTTTTATTTTATTTTATTATTTATTTAGTTATTTATTTTATCCAGGATGGAGGATGGATAGCACTCAGTTTGGTACTTATCAGACATATCTGAAACATTTTTACGCACATGATTTGCGCACTTTTTCTCTTTCTGACGCTCCATGCTTTTATCCTGATCAGCCTCTTATCCGTTACGCAATCGCATTGATCAAAGGAAGAAACCATATATCAGAAAGCGTATCGGAGCACTATGGGGCGAGCTTCTTCTTCATCATCATCATCATCATCATCATCATTACACCCCCATCCTCAGCTCATCTCTGTCCAACTTATGGGTTTTTATTTGTCGGAGACAGCCTACTGAGAGAGAGAAGGGGGGGAGAGAGAGAGAGAGAGAGAGAGAGAGTGAGTGGTTTCCTCTTCCTAAAAAGCCGACCAAGTGCAGCGGTTTGATTTCTTTTTTTTTATTTTTATTTGATGTTTTTTTTTTATGTACTACTTCCTCTTGGTTATAGACTTTATAGTGGGTATTTTTTTTATAGTGGGTACGCGCAGTGTTGGAGTCTTAAAACAAGATACTGTCCCATCTCTCTCTCTCTCACACACACACACACACACACACACACACACTGCACTAACCTGCAGTAACAGAAATAACTCTTAATAGCTTCCAAGTCTGATGGTGAGCCAAGTGCGCACTGAACAGGAGTAACGAGCGCATCCTTTTAACCGGATCTGGACTTGTTCCGGTTTTGCGCCTCCTCTATGAAGGGTCTATGAAGCGCCTCCGGTGGCACTGATGCGCACACAGACCTCTGGCTGCCGACACACACACGCAAGCACACGCATACACACGCATCTAGGGAGGGACTCCTCCTCCTTTAAATTTTTTCTTTTTTGGGGGGGGGGTTACAAGAGAAATCGAACAAAGATAATTTTCCTTTTCCAAGGATATTATTATTATTATTATTATTATTATTATTATTGATTTATTCATTGATGCATTGATTAATTGATTGATTGATTGACGTTTGCTCCAAAGGCTTTGTCACAGCCCACTCCCAACCCCTCCCCAATTTAAAATTGATCACTAATCCATTTTGCCAGAGCCACACCCCTCTTCCCCGACCCTTACTTATTCTGACCCTGTGATTGGTCGGCTTCCATCACGCATGAATGATTTCATAAAGATTGAACAAGGTGACTGAGATTACTGTATTATAGCATCAAATATATGTGATCGAAATGCACAGAGACACACTACTTTTTAATACCATCCCTGAATAATAATAATAATAATAATAATAATAATAATAATAATATTTTATTTCTAAGCATTCTAAGCATCCACATATTCCTAAGACAAGTGCAATATTACACTAGTTTATGGGCAGGGGTAGCTCAGTGATGAAGGTTTTGCACTAATCAGAGGGTCCCAGGTTCAAACCCAACAACCACCAAGTTGCCTCTGCTGGGCCCTTGAGCAAGGCCCTGATCCCTCAACCGCTCAAATGTACAATGAGATTAAATGTAAGTCGCTCTGGATAAGGGCGTCTGCCAAATGCAGTAAATGTAAAAGGTTTAGCCTTGGAATCCTGTCTGTAGGGCAACATTACATAGAACCTTTAAAGAGTCTCCCAAAGGTACTTTGAGATGAGTTATACACACACACACACACACACACAAACCTTCTATTAAAGGCACTGTCCAGCATCTGGTCACTACTGTCATCAAGACATCTAGTCATCAAGTACTTACAAATTCTAAAGTAAGTTAAATAAATCAATAAATTAAAGAATAAACAATTAAATAAATAGGTGCTAACTGTTAACTTCCAGTTGGTTTACTAAGCAACATGAATTTAATTCAATTTGTTTTAATTTAATTTAATACTTGCTTCT
Source organism: Clariallabes teugelsi (assembly GCA_030014215.1). Classification (NCBI taxonomy): domain Eukaryota; kingdom Metazoa; phylum Chordata; class Actinopteri; order Siluriformes; family Clariidae; genus Clariallabes; species Clariallabes teugelsi. The sequence goes on from JAQMYG010000006.1 coordinate 23,726,609, forward strand.
GTTGATGTCCACAATGTGCAGAGGAAGACGACTTGTCTCACTGACATTTCAGTTTGTACTATTAAACCAGTAAAATTTGTGGCATTTCCCGTTTATTTTGCTCCATTGGTGAGTACCGGTGAATGGGAGTTGTCTCCCAGACAACCATGTTCCTTTATGGATCTCACGATGGCTGTGAGCTCATCACTCAAAACTTAATCTTTGTAAGATTAATCTGCTGTAAATTCCGTATAAATATGAGGAT
>JAQMYG010000006.1:23735766-23749293 GCA_030014215.1 Clariallabes teugelsi
CGCCCCCCCCCCCCCCCCCCCCCCCCCCCCCCTGCGATCTATAGGAACTTGTTAATACTACTACTACTACTACTACTAATAATAATAATACTAATAATAACATCATAATATACTGTGATTATGAAACGTTAAAGAAATCTAAAAAATGCTTGATAATAATAAAAATGGACAAGTGAAAAAATGATGTATATTTCAGAGCTCTTTCACAGTTTGTGTGTATGTATGTGTGTGTGTGCACGTGCTCCACCTGAAGTACCCCACAGATAAAGCATTTTTCATGCTTCAAACTCCCTCTCTTTCATTCCTCCTACAAATGTGCCATTTCAGTGTCTAGGTAAACGAACTACTGCTGAGCCCCTCCAGAAAGAGCTGCGCAATAAGCTGGGGAAGGGAGGGGCTCTTCTTATATGAGGTCACAGTAAAGAGGAAAAATCTAATTGGCTTCAAAATAAAAAAAATATTATCCCTAAAAATGAATATAAGGATAAAAACAAACAAACCCAAAAAAAAGGGTTGTTTCCTAAAAAAAAAAAAAAAAAAAAACATCCAAAAACCAAAAGTGAGTTTTGCATAATAGACTACCTCTACGATATAAACCACTCAGGGCATCTAGTTAAATAAAAAAATAATCAAGATTGTGCTGTAATTACATTCAAGACTATTTTTAACATTATCTGGAGGGGTTTTATTTTCCTGTTTGCCAATTATTATAATATTTAAGTTAATAAGACAGCAAATTTGTAACCTGGTACCAAGCCTTTCTCATGTTGATTAAACAAACTGACAGTTACAAAGCATTGACACTGGAGACTCCTTCCATCAGTATGTTTACAAGGTCCAATACTAAGAAGCTGAACGGGGCATATCTCCCTCTATTGTAATGGAGTCTGACATTTATTTAATCATCTGAGATGATGATTAAATAAACATCTCCTTACAGGAAACGACATCATATCCATAAATAGATGTTTTCATTTATCAACTAACAACACTTTTTTAAAATCTGGTAATCACTAGACTATTTTGTGGTTTGTAGCTACACTACTGTCAGAGCTGCGGTTACAGTAACTGTGGTATGCAGTAAATAATTGTCATGAATGTTTGTTTTGTATCAACATCGTAAATAATAGGAAAAAAAGATCTAATAGATATTTGCACCTAAATTGCTAAAGTTGTACATGGAGGTAAAAAAGAAAAATAAACTAGTCCATTTAAACCAAGCGACATTTCTGTCAAAAACACATAGCTTTCAGTCACAGATATACTGTGCTAAGACATGTATCCTGTTATTTAGAGATCTGACATTTCCAAGTGTGAGTTTTGCTTTCACTTATGGGGTTTAGCAGCACTACTATGCTTTGAAGTGACAATAATCCAGTTGGATCTTTCCTTACTGTTTTTCAGAAAAAAAAAACAAGACATATCTGAGTACAGGTAATTCCCATAAGGTTTCCAAATGATCACCATGTACGAGTTACAGTCAGTAACAATAATAGACTTGTTGCTGTATTGGATTTCATGTTCCTGTCTGAAGAAGCAAGAAACCTGGTTACATCAGGCAGATGCTAGATTCAGTCGTGATTTCTGTTTATAGAGTTGAATCTGCCATTGCAGAAGTAAAAAGTTTTTTTTTTTTTTCATTTCGGTTGCACCAAGATTTTATTAGCCGACTGAGTCTGCCAGACTTTTGTCATTTTTTTTTGTTCGAAGCCACCGACTTGCAGAAATGCTGTTCTATATTTTGCATTTTAGGTAGAATCACCTCCAAACTGCATATTTATTAAAGTAAACCCTTAAAATTAATGTGTAATTTTGCTCATGTGAAAGAAACCATCCTTCAAGCCTTAAATACACTTAATTTAAATGTTTACATCGGTGCAATCTGTTTAAACTCTGTTACGTGGACAAATTTATTTAATTTTTTTGTACATTTAATATGATTTCACCTGATCTCAGGCTCAAACAAAATTTATTTCCATGCCAACTTCCTTGTGAGGTTTTAGCATGTAAGTGGATCACATTAATACTTTGTAAAATGTGGCGAATAATTAAACCACCAATGACATAAATCAACACTGATCAGTCACTCAAACTGGATTGAAGGTACATTGAAGGTACAATTTCCATAAAACAGGCCTGTTTGGCAAAAAAGAAGCGAATACCTAAGAGGTTCCACTCATGTATGGAATTTGCTAGACGTGATAAAATGTTTTATGGTCAGATAGGACCAAAATTGTATAGAGCTATACTGTACAAACCTAACACAGCCCATGGCTTAAGAAACAAGATCCCCAGGGTGAACTATGGTGGTGGTAGCATCGTCCTATGGGGATGACTGCATCTGCAGGGGCTGGAAATCTTGTACTATTATATCGTGCATTTTTGCTGAAGAACTTGGTTTAGTCTACTATAGACCTACGGCTTCAGAAAGGATTCAGCCTTCAGAACAAAAACTACTCTAAGTACAAGGCCAGTGAAACGGCTCGATAAAAGAAAGGTCGATATTTTGGACCAAATCCCTGATCATAACCCTATTGAGAATCTGTGGTGCTATTTAAAAAAAAAAAACGCTATCCAGAGACAACCATCTCAACAACTAGAAAATAGCTATAAATTCTGGTAATAAGAAAAGGGGAGGGGGGGGGGGGGTAATATGTTCTCTTATGTAATGTAATATGTTCTCCTAAAATCTGATCCATCAAATCTTTCTGTTTTTTAACACGTCACATGTTTCTCTCTTTTTTGATGTTTGGAATGATACAGCGAGGTTATCCTAGAGTGATGGCTTTACTTATTAAAGTGACATTGAAAGCAAATGATTGTTTATCCAGAGAGCACATTGGAGATTGGTCTCAGCTACCCATAGTCATCACTTTGTTGTCACAAATTGTCCTTGGACATTTAAAATTATATTCTACCACAGAGTTCTTAAATTCCTAAATAATAATGAAACCCAAAAGAAACCCATGTCTCTGATTTCAATTTCATATCCTAATTTGTAAAAATAAGCAATTTAACTAACAGTGGTATGGTAGCTCAGTGTGTTAAGGCTCTGAGCGACTGATTGGAAGGTCAGCAGTTCAAGCCCCAGCTCCGCCAACCTGGCACTGTTGGGCCCTTGAGCATGGCCCTTAACCCTGTGTGCTCCAGGGGGGTGTCTAATGGCTGACCTGTGCTCTGACTCCAACCTCCTAACAAAGCTGGGATATGCAAAGAATAAAGAATTTCACTGTGCAGTAATGTACTGTATGTAAAGGCTATAAGAGATTAATTAAATAATTTATATAACTACCTAATGACCTCATCTATATCTTAGCTAGGCATAATTTAAAACAAACTACTGATTGAAGACAGATGGCTTTGTCACAGTGTATTCATCATTAATTAAATTTGGCAGTGTGATTTTTTTTTTAATATAATAATGAGATGAATATGAACTTAGTTCCTCTTCACATGAAAAAAATGAAGATTAACTTTTCATTGGACGATGCAACCAATTTTTTCTAATTATCTCTCATTTATAGCTGATAGGAACAATCTGCACGGGTGTTTGAGTGAGTAATGACAACGCTGTCGTCTGTAACGCTGTCATGATCTCTTTTAATGGCTAGTCATCATTAAAGCACCCCGTTAAATACACAAAGCAACATTTTGGGATGTGGCCTTTTCCAAAGTCCTGTAGGGTGTTAAAGTAGCTAGTACTTGTCTACAGACTTAACCCACTTGGAGACTTGTGAGCTTGTTCACTAGGAAAAATTCAAGAAGACAAGAGAAGTACATACACCAAAGCTAGAGCACAAAGTTGAGGAAAAACAGGAGCATACCTATGTGCCCAGGGTCCTATTATTATTATTATTATTATTATTGGAATAAGGCTTCACAACTTCAAAAACCCAAAAAAATTTATGGTTATTATTTTATGTGGGTTTTTCAAGGTCTCTCAACAAATAAAGAGTTGGGGAATATTTTTTCAGGTTTTTATGATGTATATAAAATAGGGCAACATGCGACCCTAGAACTGGGGAACATAGAGCTCTGGAAACATAGGACACCATGTCTTGCTCCCATTATGTGCCATACAAATCTGGGGACCATAGGACCCTGGGAACATGGGGCTGACCCCCGGAAAATCATTTTATTTTGTTTTGTATTTAAAACGAGAAAAAGAAAAGAGTTTAGTCTGTGTTCGATTGAATGAAGCAATAAGTGAGATAATTAAATGAATTGACGTTTCAGGATGGCAAGCTTAGCATGCTGGTGAAATCTATGTAATGCTTACAATTAACCGACATATGCACAACTACTGTAGACTGTAATGACCAATTACAGTATGTTCATCTTCAAACTTCATTCAGCTGCCATGTGCATGCCATGATGAGCAAAGCTTCCACATGTCATCCCATTGCTCCACAATTACCCCATTCTGTTTGTTAAAGCCAGTTAATTACATTGTCTCAGCATGAACCACGCTGATGCATTAAGGAGGTTTTGTGTGTACATAATTAAATAGTTATAATGATTTTTTAAATATAGTATACTGTATATATTCATCAAATTGTAGTACTGGAGCTAAACTCCACCCACCTGCCCCTCCCAAATGCACTCCGTCATATCCTCTGATCTCAGCTGGTTAACAAGCTACAGTAGGAAATGAGAAGAAAAGGTTTACATGGTACATCGCTTGTATATGCGATAAGATACATACTTTGGGACTAGGAAAATAATCAAGGACACTAAGCGGAGTTACTGGGTATTACCCCAAGGTTGAGAATGTCTCAGGATGGTTATTTCTCTTGTATAACAGCGATTTTGCTAATCCCTATAGAATTCATCATACTTTTTATCCATTTAAAGTGACTTTAAAGGTTACCTATTATGCAAAATTTTTAGATATTTAGTTTGGTCTCCAGTGGGTTAGTACAAAACAAAAAAAGACAAAAAGCAGGGATTTTTTTTCCCCCCCTTCATTTTACCCTTTTTTTTGTATTGGCTTAGGCTTAAATAAGACAATTGGATTCTTTCCTAATGTGACATCATATAAGAAGATGTGTTTGAGTCCTCCGTCTTGATGCTCAGGTCTTCTGTTCTCTGGCAGGGCGTGGCCGAGCAGTAATTTATTTATAGTTTTATATTTAATAACTGTATTGACATGGTCAGTTAAACAACACATTCGTTAGTGGAGTGAAAACAGGGAATTTGTGGTATGAAAAAAAAAGAAATATTTAAAGAAATAGTCAAATAGTGGACCTTTTAGTGTTGTGGAATGTCTTAGAATGTCTCATCATTTACAGTGTCTCATCATCATCATCATCATGTTTCAACCATTCCCTCAACAGCCTCCAATTTTTTTTTTATCTCTCTCAAGCTCCCTCTTTTAAAAGTAATGCAACAAGAACCTGGCATGAAAACTACTGGTTAATGTCGTGTGTCTACGATACAAGTCCTTACCTTAGAAGCCGATGGTGTTTTAGAGAATGAATCAGCACTTTCTGAGTAATAAGGTTGAAGAATTCTACAGCAGTACAGTGAAAGTGACAATAAAGGCCATGTGTCTGTAAAACTCCTCCTGCAGAGTCTCCGTCTGAAAACTAATCCTAGAACAAAGCATATCATATAAACTCAAAATGGCAGCTCCTCAGGAACGTGTCTCAGCATTCGTGCTGGAGAATGACTTTTCTACTCGAAGTCTGAGGTTTGATTTTTTTATTTTTTTTTATCATAATAATAAATCTGTTAAGTCTGAAGCTAATTTCCAGAAGGAAGGCTGCTAGGCTGACTCGGACTGTCAAAGCTTTTTGTTTGTTTCTTTCTTCTCTGTCATCGTTCCATGACATTTCGAGGCACTTAAAAAGGAAATTGGATAGTTAATCCGGTTAGTCCATTTTTACTGGAGGACTTTATTAATTATTACGCAATCCTGTGTCTAATTCCTCCGTAGAACGGCTTTCCTACTACGGGGCGAGAAATATTTACACCAGCATTGTGAAAAAGAGAATGTTTGTTTTTATGCATGATTTACCGACGTTTGAAGTGTTTAAGTAGGTAGCTTTCACTCACACAACGCACTTGTGTGGAGGAAAATTGAATATCCTGATTAATTTCCACATTTTACAGCCATATTTTTAAAAAAAAGTAGTAAAACGTTTTATGCTCTAGCGGTAAGATATGACCCGCTTCCCTCAGACACCCTAAAGAAAATCTCCAAAAGCATTAAATGAGCATATGAAAAAATAGCTTTATATGCTGTACCCACTATGGGAATATGAAGTAATAGTTTTATATGCCGTGCTCACCGTATATAAAATTGCTTCCTTTATCTTCGCTAAATCCTCGATACCTCTGTGCCTGTTTCATTACAGTTGAGTTTGAAGTCCATTCTTTACATCGGACTTAAAAGACGCTACGGCAGCAAAGTACCGCTCGAAATGAAGTTGTCCAGCAAGATGCATGTTCCCAACTGCGGACGATGAATGTTCTAACCGAAGTTGCAGTTAACCCCTGAGTAGAAGTGCTTGCAAGTTAATTGGTTCTAAGTGTGTTACAGTATATGGTGTTTACACACGATACATGGCACAGGCTGAGTGAGTGGCCAAAGGCACCGGGCTTGTTGCTGCTATGAAGGTGGAGAAGAAGAAATACCAAATTTAGGTTCTTTTGAGCATTTTACAGTCATTTAAACATACTTGGTACACTACAGTATATAACAAACACTCAAACGTTTACCCAGATAATCTGTTCTACAATTGAAAAATTTTATTTGTCACATACACAGTCATACACAGTACGATATGCAGTGAAATGCTTAAACGACCGCCCGTGACCTTAAAAATATAAAAACAGTTAACAAGAAATAAATAGAACACAATATAAAAATAAATAAATAAATAAATAAATAAATAAATAAATTATATATATAAGAAATATAAAATAAAATAAAAATTATCTTTACAATGAGAAGAAAATATGAAGATGAATTTAAATGGAAATAAGTGGAAATGTCCAAGACGTGTGCAAATTTGCATGTGTGTGTAGATGTCCATGGTCCATAAATGTCCATAATCTGCAGTGTGCAAAAGTGCAAATGTGCATGAGTGTGCAATGTACATTGTCCGTGAATGTCCGGGGTTTGTGCAACTGTGCTTGAATGTACAGATGAGTAATGTCCATGAGTGTCTATTATTGTGCGGTTTGCAAAGATGCAGGGAGGATTAGTCCTGTATAATGTCTGTAACTGTGCATTGTGCAATGTGCAAAAATGCAGAGATGGTTAGACCCAATCTTGCTCTTCTACATGTGGAACTGGTGATTTATTCAATCTACTTTTACACAGTAAAGAGACAAGGTCTGGGACATTTGCGTTATGTGAACACTGTATTATGGCCCGGGCTGAAAATGTGATGTCAAGTACTCATTCAGGCAGGGCTTCAATCAAATATGTAAGCCAGTCATATTTAAACATGGAAGTAGACGTCTGTTTACATCATCTGCATCATCAGTGCAGTTATCTCCGTGTGCACACAAAAGGATCACTCATGACATTTTTTCCCAAAATATCAGCACTTCCTCGTATTCTTCTTCATTTTGTAGTTATTGGCAGCTCACAAAGCAACTAAGTGCATACTGCCACCTACTGGATCGGAGAAGATAGGTGGCAAGTCATGAGTGTGCTTGAGTACAAAACAAAATTTCAAATGTAAAAAAAACTGGCCAGTGGGGAGGGGGGACGGGGGAGCAATCGTACCCAGAGATGGTATGAAGCAATTGTAATTAGTCTGAAAGCAGCCTAAAATCTGGTCTAGTATTTACACTGGGAAAGTTCTCCATATTCAAAGTTGGTCAATGCACACAGCACACACTTGCTAGGCTCATCATACAGATTATGCAAATCACCTGTGTGTATTTTAGATTTCTCAGGTTGCCAAATTGTGTTAAGTAGAAGTCCCTAAGACAGTTTTTTTTTTTTTTTTTTTACAATAAAGACAAAACCACAGCCTTTAAGCACTTGAACCATGTCTAGATGTCAAATCCCAAATGGCGTAAAATGGAAAGCTAGTGCGCTAGGTATGGTGTACAATCACTTGTTCCACACAACAAGTAGTGCCCTTAGGTAGTGGGGGTTAAAGATTGATTTGTAATTCTTCTGTTAGAAGATAGTTAGCTTCATAGCTCATGTTAGCACAGCAATTCAGAACAGCTTATAAGCAGTTACTAAGGAGACAGGGTGTTGTTGAGATGACACAATGTTGAGATGACACAACATTATCAGATGTGTATTCTTACTGAAAGTGCTTCAACGACTAGTTTTGAATGTAGGTTTTGGTGCTGACATCCGGTAAATAATGTCCCTATTGCTGTTCATAAGTGGGGCGGGACCATGGAGCACAGGGACCATGACATCATGTGAAAATAATATGAATGAGTACTGATATAAGCTATAAATAAACCAGATAGAAGTCTAGTATTGTATATTGTCAGTGTACTGTTCTATGAATTGTCCTGGATGTAATTATCACATTCAGTAGTCAGTAGTCCCTGAAATATGGGATGAATTTTAAATCTTTATTCAGCAGCTTATAAAATAGTGCATGATCTAGAACACACAGCATTATAATAGCACCATTCCTTTATAGTGAACATTTATTTATTTATTTATTTATTTATTTATAAAACAGAGCCTAATTAAATGGAAAAACTACATGATTTATGATAATAATAATAATAATAATAATAATAATATCATGTAGTTTTTACCATTTTAATAGGTGCTGTTTTAAGAATAAATAAATATAGACAGTGAAACTTCGGATTGTGAGTAACGCGGTTTGCGAGTGTTCCGCAAGACGAGCAAAGATTTATAATAAATTTTGACTTGGAAAATGAACAAGTCTTGGTTTACGAGTACCGAGTATCATGTATCATGCATGCGCTTGTTGTTTTCACGCCGAGCGTCACGTGATCACGACTGAGCCAACGGTTTTTCTCTCTCTTGCGCTGCGGAATTGTGGGTAATCGTCTCCCGTGCTGGATCTTAGTGCTCGTCTCTTACTGGTATAATCAACATCCTGCACCCGTGTACTGTTTACTATAACACTGTGACCACGTGTGTGTGTGTGTGTGTGTGTGTGTGTGTGTGTGTGTGTGTGGAAAACATTTTATTTTGTGTCTGTATGTGTGTGTGTACAGCGCGCGTGTAAAGCAAAAGCAAGTCTCAAGAGAGACTTTTAATGGTTAAAGATCCATTTTCCCTCTCTGCTCAAGGCTCAGCCTGCTCTTTGCCTGCTCTGTGTGTCTGTGTGCGTACGCATCATTGGACACCGTGCCCCATATACACACACACACATACACAGACCTGTCCTAATTTCGCCTTCACAGACACACAAACACACACTCTTTCACTTTGCTCTACACAGAAACACGGTAAAGTGCAGGTTAATTTGTTTTATTTTGACTTTACAGCAGTGATTCTGTCAGTGTGTCCCTCAATCCAGTTTCATTAAAGAGATTTCTTGTTTATTTTTCCGATAAAACAGTGTTTGCGTTGTGTGCGCGTGTGTGTGAAAAGAGTGGGGGAAGGGTAACTGTGTAAGACGAGAAGGGGGAGAGGGGGAGGGGCTCCTTATGTTAGATTCACACACACACTCACACACACACTCACACACACACAGCGCCTGCGCGCACAAACGGAAACACTTATCTGTTGGGATTTATTTGTACTTTTACTTTTAAAGATAAAGTGCAGGTTAATTTGTTTTATTTTTACTTTATATTTTGTGTTAATTATTTTTATGTATTTACTTTTTTGGACTGTGGAACGAATAATTGGGGTTTCCATTATTTCTTATGGGACATTTTATTTGGTTTACAAGTGTTTTGAAATACAAGTCCACTTCCAGAACGAATTATGATCATAATCCAAGGTTCCACTGTACATGTTTACTATAAAGGAACGATGCTGTTAATTCCAGCAATGATCTGTAGTAGTCATAATAATAATAATAATAATAATATAAAGAAAAAATTTATTATTTGAACAGAAAATATTTTAGTGATTTATTCAGTTATTCGATTATTTATCTGCATTTTTATTAAGTGTAAAGTGTGTTTAAATTGCCTAACCATGGACCATGTGCTTGAGGACATGCATTACAAAAAAAAAAAAAAAAGTTAAAGAGATTCACAATAGATACAGCAGGGACATCTTGCTTACTAATGGTGGGGGTTAAGCAATCTAGTCCACTAATCTCCTAATCCCATGCAGATGTATAAGGGTTTATGTGTGTGTGTGTGTGTGTGTGTGTGTGTGTGTGTGTGTGTTGCGTGTAGGGTGGATACATGTGGGCCACAGCGAAACAGAAAGCAGTAAGAGGGGATATGACAGACATAAAACGCACCACTTTGCACTTTGTCCTGAGACGATTCGTGTCTTTTTCTGTATTATATAATTTCCAGGCTGCTTGAATTAGAATGTGGCTGGTGATTGTGAATGCATGCCTGTGTCCTACTTTTTGCTATTACACTGTGGCAGTCTTACGGGAGACATAATAAATGTTTTCTCTTTTACTATTAAATGTGCTGATTCTTTCTCTGGGAACATAAATCACACTTTTTTTCACCTACGCGAAAAACGATTGTAGAAAAGCGAGAAAAAACGATTGTAGAAAAGTAGGATTATATATATATATATAACATTTTTAATGATTATCCATTATGTTTCATCCATTTATTATGAAGCTCTTCCTGAAGTGCAATTTTCCTCTCATGCCAGAGCAGTATCCCTATTATATTGATTTTTATAAACATTTAATATTGTTGGAATTTGTAAAACAACTCCAGTTATCACTCATATTTCAGAGCATCTATAACATGCAATAATATTAATAACTTTATAATAATAAAAAAAAACAATAACATATTGGAACGCGTGCATTAATATAAACCACCTGCATTAGTGTGAAAACTGATCAACATCCTCCGACAAATCTAAATCTAGGTTTCAACTATTAAGTCTCGGTATGGCCGTGTGCAAAAGTTTTCACCCCCTGCTTTTTTTTTTTTTTTTTGGAATGAGAATAGGAGACATGTAGTTAGAGATAAATCCATTATAATGCCATGATGTTAAAAGTAAATACAAAGGACAATAAACATACACATATTTATTGCATCATGCCCGTTTCAGTATCCGGACATGTAGGCGAGTTACCACGGACTTCATGATGCTGTTACAACCAATTTGTGTATGTGTAAATATTCAGCCATTTCAAAGAAATGAATCTGATTCAGTTAAGTCGTCATTTGCAATGAGGAGACTTGGCCTAAAAATTGGATTTCGGAAATAAATCAGAATTTATTGTAAAAGCATCACCCTAGGCGATACACCGTTTTCACACACGGCTCATAATCTAATACAAATAATCTTGTTTTCGCAATGCTGTTGCTAACGGTATGAACATAAGAGCTGTGCAGCATTAAGTAAACAGCGTCTCGGTGCATATGGGCGATCCGCATTCTGACCTGCACTCCTCCTGCCTTCTATAGCCGTTCAGGATGATTTGAGTTGATTGAAAGAGTCCTGCGGGGACGGCGTCTGAAACATCACCATGCTGCAGCTGCATCCATAATGCAGTGACACAAACAGGCCTGGGTAAGAGATAATTATCTCATAAGTCAGTAAGCACAGCTGTTGGCAAGGTCAAGTTTCATTTATGCGCAGCGTTTGTGGCGCGTTTTGCTTTTCCCCGCAGCATGGATGATCCACGGCATTGCGGCGCTGAGCTAATGAATACTAATGGCCACCTCTGACAATTAACTCCCATTCAGTGTGTTTATTTACCACATAGCTGCTGCTTCCTGGGAAATTACAGAGTGGAATTTATATCACTGTGCATCAAACGCGGCCCGAGTGGACGCCCATTTATTTTTCTTAATGTAGTCGGAATAGTAATCATATTAATTTCTTGATTATTTTACTTGCAGAGCTCCTGTGTACGTATACCATGTGTGTCTCTATTACATACATACTCTACTTATGTCCTATGTTTATTGTGAATCACCAAACCGACATATTATTCATTTGAATAAAAAGTTAAACTCATTACCATACACAGGTCCGTATTAAGCATTAGCAGCTATCCAGGAGTGCTAGCATGCTAGGCACTTGCATGATATTGTACAGTATAAGTAGAATATTGTATACATAAATCTAGTACCGGAGTTAAACTATGTAGCTAATAGCAAAATATAGCTAATTTTCTAGCAAGCAAACGTTGGTTATCCAGATAATTAATTTTGTAATCCAGTAGCTAATTCGCTAGCTATAAATGTTAACAAAACAAATAGAAAAATTGAACAGTAAGTTAGCTAATGTTGTTTAATGTGGCCAACTTGCTAGCAAGCAGGCTAGATTAAACGAGGACTCATGCTATTACTGAGTCAATTAGGAGATGATATGCTAGCAAATAAGCTAAAGTTCATGGCTAAGTTGTGTCTATAAAACCAGTAGCAGTAACTAGTTAAGCTATCTAAGCTGTCTAATGTCAAATCAGCTAAATTATCAAGCAATATAGCTAATTTACTAGCAAGCAGGCAGATTTGAACTGTCATTCTGGGCACATTTAAAAGGCAGTTGTAAAATGTACTGTATATGCAAGCTAGCTCGTGTTCAACTATCTAATTTGTTAGCAAGTAAGCCAGATTTACCTTGCTGTAAGTACCGTTAGTGTAACATTAACACGGAGCCACTGTGAATGGCAAGCTAGCTAATGTCAAATCAGCTAGCCAAATTAATGTCAAAGTATTTATTGTGTAATATAGCTAAATTTCAAGCAAGCAAGATAAATAATGTTATATAACTTAGCATACATAGAGTCTAACTAAGGCTATATTTGTTGTCTTATATAAACACTTATATATTACTTGTCTTTGTTTACTTGTTTTCAGCTTTGCATGCAAATTCTCACCTTCTTAAATCCAATGAAGCTGTGAGCACTGTGAAAATCTGAGGTAATTTTATCTGATGCGCTCTTCAGTTCTCAGCTAGGCGTGATGGATTTCTGTGCAACACCCTGATCACTGCTCAGGATTTTTCTTTTTCTCGCGGTATGCTAATCAGATTTAGTCGGGTTTCTGCCTGATTCAAAAGAAATGTGTGTTATATGCGTGTTAGCATCGTGGCTATTCAGTGTGCACTGTACTCCCTGGAGTCTCGACTACATTTTTACTTCATGAATTTCAGGCAAATGATGAAAAACTCAGCTGGTCTTTCCAGAGCTATAATGAAATATGGTTATGATTCATTCCTCTGTAATGTTTTGTAGTGAAATGGGAAGTTGTAAAGCATGTGCTAGAAAACCTGGAGATTATAACATTTTTTTAAAAGCTCATTTTGATTTGTAAAAGCATTTGCATGGAAGCACACACGCACACACCTCTGACAAACACCAACACATGTCAATAGGGTTGTTCCGATTCCGATACTGGTATCGGAAATGCTGCCGATACCACAAAAAAATCTGGCATCGGAATCGGCGA
>JAQMYG010000006.1:23755817-23766549 GCA_030014215.1 Clariallabes teugelsi
CCCCCCCCCCCCCCCCCCCCCCCCCCCCCCCCCCCCCCCCCCCCGCAATTAATAAACCTTCAGCCTTATTACAGCCGACTGTATTCGTATGTACAGTATACTGTATATTTACCAAACCATCTTGACTCCATCTTATATTAACAACCAATGAATTATAAATTTATTAATGTGTGGGTATTTGATCTTAAATGATTATTCTGGTCAAAAACATATTTAATACGACAATTTGCAAGTCATTACAATCTAAAGTCATTATCGTATGTTACACTAGTGACATAACGTGTTAAAATCCTCCACAATTAGGCAAAAAGTCTTCCCAAAACTACCGACTTGATCAGTGATATGTGAAATATCTAAAGAAAAGCCATATACGTACATTTAACGTGTGATAATGTGTGTAAAATGTGATCTCATACAAAAAAAATTCTCAAGATGCATTTCATGCATATGCCCTGAATTTGCAAAAAGTATTTCGATTAAACCAAAGTAACATCATATAAACATTACTGAAAAGTGATTATTCCTGTGAGAAAAATCACATATATAAAAAAAAAAATCATGAACAGTGTTTCACATCTACAGTCTTGTTTTTTTTCTTCTTTCTTTTAAGAAAGAGACAAGCTAGTTCATCAAGCTACTGATGAACTATACAGTAAATAATTGTTTCAGAAGCTGTTAATGGACTTCAACTTAGAACTCAATAATCATCTTTTTGCATAATTAAGAACAATCCGCAGTTTTTCTTTTTTTTTTTTTTCGTCACATCAATTTTTGTGAATAATCTCATGACTTCATTTACTGTATGTAATTTGCCCTAAATGATACTCTCCTCCTCTGGGAAGAGCTAAGCATTATACAGTACTCACGACTTAGAGACTGTTACCATATTAGACATGATTCAATGTACAAGCACTTTTGGATGCATTAATTAAGATCACTAATTATCAACTGTACCATTAGAAAAACCCTTTCTTTTTTTAAAGAACGCAAAGGGACAGGCTCAAAAACCTCTTTCCCTTCAGAGTTCTAGATGAAACCTATTACAATACAGTACTGTGCAAAAGTTTTAAATGATGTAGTTTCAATTAAAGAAATGGGAACATATTTTTACTGTGACAGTAAAACATTGTATGTTTAGCCACAGCAAATTCCTCGAGACAGCATAAAAAAAGGGATGGGTCATTATGAATGCTCTGTGATAATGTTGCGGAAGGTTCTGTGAAGGTAGGAGGTATGTGTATAAAACATATATGCAATCCTTGCATTAGCCTATTTGTAACATTTGTTAATGTGTTTTCAGTAAGCTTATTAATCATGGAGTTACAGTAATACCATTTATTATTATTTTTGTTCCAGAGCAGAATGACAGTAAACTTTCAATAATAGTGTGACAATAATACATGATAATACAAAACAAGTATTGTGCAGTGAATCATCAGAATTATGTCATGTTCAACCTCAATGCTGGGGCATTGCTAGATATAAAGCTCTTCCAGGGCACAGTTCCTGCTACTCAGACACTTTTTTTCTTAAATGTTTATTGTGTATACGAAATGTGCTAATGTGTTATATAAAGTACCCTTGCTTAGTCCACTAGTCCTGCCCCTGCCACTCTGCTGCTCCTGAAACTGTTGTACGTTTGCATTTTTTTTTTTTTTGCATTCCACAATAACAAAAAATGTAAAACAAAAAAACAACAACAACGAAGCAATGGACGTATTTAGAAAATCACTGTTACTATCAATGTAGATTAATCCACTGCCATATATAGGAGGTGGATAAAACTTAAAGGTGAAAATATACTTGGGCACAGCAGAGCAATCCTGTGGGACATGCCCCATTAAAAGTGGTCTAGCGCGTGTGAATGTTGACCGGAGGTCCTACCACAGTCATAAAATGGGAATGAATACACTGGTAATCACCATTGGCCTCCATGGTCCCTAATTGTACTACATAAGTTCAAGTTCAAATTTATTTCTAAAGCACTGAATAAAACAACAATGTTGACCATAGTGCTGTACAGACAATAACACACTAAACAACAAAAGACAGATAAAAGACAGAGTATAGCCATATATCTAAAATAAAGTTTAAAAAAGAAATACATGACACTAACACCCTTCACACTCATCTTTGATCGAACGCTATCATAAAAAAATATGTCTTCAGATGGCTTTTAAACTGGCCAAGCATAGGCAGGTCCCTAATATATGAAGGCAAACTATTCCATAAGTTAGGGGCGGCGACCGCAAAAGCGCGATCCCCACTAGACCTCATCTTAGACCGAGGAACAACAAGAAGTTTCTGTGATTGAGATCATAATAATCTCGTTGACTTTTGTTCCTGGATTAGATCAGCAATATAAGTTGGTGCTAAACCATGTAGAGCTTTGAAGACAAATAATAACATTTTTAAATTTATCCTAAAAGTCACAGGCAACCAATGCAATGCTTTTGCATAGGTTTCTAGATTGATGGATGGAGCAATACCCATGTCTTTATGTATTGTGATTACCCCTATGCGTGTCTTTGGTTCTAGCTAGCTAACCATGGTGAATTATGTATTGTTATATGTAATATATCTGAAATGTTGATTTAAATGGATGTGCAAAGATTATGTTAAATTATAATGCTTAACAGTCCAAGCAGACAAAATATTGCATATTTTTAATATAGTGTATACAGTAGCTTCTGTTTATATAAGCAGTATATATGCACTTTGTATTTGGAAACTTGACAGGCGGAAGCTAAAATACACAGCCTGGCCTATTAAGCTCCAATGATTTGTTTTGATCAGGGCTGCCATTAAACTGCCATCCTGGAAAGCCACAAAATTAGTGTTTAGCACTCCGTCTCGTTTCCACACTTTAGTCAGCTTATCAGCTAGAACTAGCATGCATTTCATATGCTGACTTTAGTGTGTTCGAAAAGAGAAAACAAATCATAGTTGATTATTGATGTCATCAGGCTATAAAACGGTTGGTGATAATATAAGGTAAGGAAGCATTTGTATGATCTCCTACAATAATTCAACATAGAATAAAATTATTTACATCACTGCTGTTGAATTTTAATTTAGATTGTTCAGAAGATTTATAAGTATGATTTATCATCTATAATAACTGCTCTGACAGTAGTGCAGTGGCAAAAAAAGCACTGTTTTTCAGAGATCTGGAGAAGGTATTCGAGGGAACAGTGAGAGAGAGAGAGAGAGAGAGAGAGAGAGAGAGAGAGAGAGAGAGAGAGAGAATATTAGCACAGTCTGGGGTAAAGCTTTAGTTTTTTTTGTTTTTTTTTTTAAGTTAACATTGAAAAGTCTTCAGGACAGAGGAGTTTGCACTTTCCTGTTTCTTGGCAACATGGCAACCTGCATTTTTTTTTGCTTTCTTATTATAAAAAAAGAGAGCAA
This sequence comes from Clariallabes teugelsi, assembly GCA_030014215.1. Lineage (NCBI taxonomy): Eukaryota > Metazoa > Chordata > Actinopteri > Siluriformes > Clariidae > Clariallabes > Clariallabes teugelsi. Next base: position 23,759,226 of record JAQMYG010000006.1, read on the forward strand.
GACAGGCTGTTGAGGGAATGACTGTTTGTTACTGTGATAATATACAGTAGGTGAAAACAGGAACTAACTTGATTCACAGACATTTCACAAAATTAAATTTAAGAGAGTCATTTTTGAATAGAGAATAGTTAGTGGTGGCAAATGTATTTAGTAAATAAACAATTAATCATTGTGAGAAGAAGTAAACGCTGTGGAAGACTTCGTTATTGCAAAGTATTTAGGCAGTGGGCCTCATCACATCACCCCGTCACAGATTTTTCTATAACAGCGCACCTGTCATGTTTCATTCCTTGTAAAACCTCCATATGGCATGGACTTTGCAGTGTTCTCTTTATACTGTATATCTTGTGGGTTCTGTGGGAAATTTCTGGAGCAAATTCATGAATTATAAATAAATAAATACATACATACATACATACATACATACATACATACATATACTGTATACATACACAAATTCATTTGAATAAACTGAAACAAAAGATTAACATATTTAAATTAAAGGCAGATAATAAATAAATAATAATGGCAAAATTGGCATGTTTAGGTTAAACTATTAAAATTGCACTAAACAAATTTAAAATTTAAAATTTTAGTAAAATAGACATATCAACTGTCTATTTTATATATATATAAATATATATATATATGGCTTCATTTTAGCATTTACAAGTTGATATTCTATATATATATATATATATATATATATATATATATATATATATATAAATATATGGTCCATTATGGTCCATCTGTGATCAGGTTATAAACTTTATGGATAAGGCCGGATATTGGGCTTATGTGGACACTCTTATAATTTATTACTTTGGGTCCAAGCACTGGAACATCTCAGGGTGTGTTTATGGGTACGGAACAATATTGGTAATATGAAAGCGAGGAAGTGGGGAGAGGGGAGCAATTGTACTCGGGCTACCGTAGGAAGCAATAAGAATAATCGCGCCTAGTGTAAAAGCACCTTGAAACTCTCTTGGAGTTGTGTTGATTAATGTCATGTCTTATGTCCATTACTTGTAATGCAGGTCCAAGCACTGTCTAGGTATGTTCATTTATTTATTATCCAATTATGCTCCACCAGTCCTGCAGAAAAAAGTCCAAAGCTTTACACCAGTACTGTTCTTTGTAGCCATTATTCACTAAATGAACAATGTCTCTTGATCCCGATGTTCTGCACTCAGAAAAAACATCCACTTGCTCGGTGCAGGGTCCAAACCAAATTAAATGTCATTTCTCAACTACAGTGATAAAATATTTAAAAAGTCATTCAACAAGTTTTTCCCACAACTTCTTTGCTCAGTTGGGAGGATTTTATTTTTTTTACATGTTGTGCCAAACTGCAGGAAAGTTTTACAAATCAATTAATGATTAGCAAATCGTGAGTGCCAACAGGAAATCAGATTTCATTAGACATTGCCTTAAAATTGGACAATTTCCACACAATTTGGAAAAACCAACCAAACATAACCACAGGAAATTGTTTGCCAAATACAAGGTCTGCATCTTAAAATTTCCAATATCTACAACAGAGCATTTTCTCATGCAATCTTAGGCCTTCATTAAAAACAAATCATCCAGACTCTCTTGAATGATGCGGACCACACATTTGATAGTCTACATCATTGGGGCAGCGTTTTGAAGACATCAATCAGCCATAACATTATAACGCAAACCATTATGCCCAGTATTGTGTGGGTTCTCCGTGTGCCACCAAAACAATTCTGACTCCTTGTAGCATGGAGCCACATGATCTCTGAGGGTGTGCTGTGGTGTCTAGCATCGCAGCATCCTTGGCGGATTCTTTGGGTGTTGTGGGTTGTAGCGTGTGGCCTCGTTTGTCTGATGAATTCCATGGATAGTTGATCGAATTGAGATCTGGGGACTTTGGAGGCTGGATCAAAAACCTTGAACTCCTTGCCGACTAAGTCCCATATGTGTTCTGATGCTCTTCTTTCATAGCCAGCATCAACTTTTTTCAGCGATATGACCTACATTGGCTTTTCTATGGAATCTGACCAGACGGGCTGGCTTGTGGTTCCCACAGCATAAATGAGGCTTGGGTGCCCTTTTTTTTTGTTTGTGCTAGACTGTAGAAAAGTTTTCCAAATCGCTTAATGATTGGCAAACCGTGAGTGCCAACAGGAAATCAGATTTCACCAGACATTGAATTAGTAATTCAGGACTTTACATTTTACCATGACGCTCCAAAATTTTTTTAATTATTAAACTAGGCTGAACTATAATGAGTTTGAGGAGGAGTTTGTTCAGTGTGTTAAAGCTGTACTTTTATTTTAGACTTTAAGCAGGTTTCTAAGGATGACTTTTTTTTTTCATTCATTCCTTCATTTTCTATACCGCTTATCCTGTACAGGGTCACGGGAATCCTGGAGCCTATCCCAGGAGGCACGAGGTGGGTACACCCTGGACAGGGTGCCAGAGGATGACTTTCTTATTTTAAATGATATCGTACTGTAGCAGTTATATGGAAGGATTAACATTAGCATTAGTGTCACTATATTTAAATAACATGTCCATGGAATGATCCTGAACCCCGACATGCATGGGCATACAGTACGTACAAATATATATTCAAAGCAAGTGATTATGCCATCAAATTAGCTCAATGTTTAAAACTTCTGTTGGGCGCTTAGTAAAATGCCCTCAAGAAAATGTTTATGAAGTTTATAAAGTTGATTGTCCGTGAACCTGAATACAGGATAAAGCAGTATAGAAGATGGATGAGTGAGTTATAAAGTTGATTGTTATTTAAAAAATTTCCGGTGAGACTTGATCTGGTTTTCTGGAACATCAGATTATCCACAGTATATGTATTGAGGGCATTTTACCTATACACCTGTGTGTATTGGTCTGTCTATATTTTTAGTTTTTGAACTCGAATTCCGCTCCCCCCAAAGGATTATATTGTCTAAGTGTAGATTTAGAAAGATTAAGCGAGTTGGAGAAACAGGTCTTAAACCAGTATTTCAGAGTCAGAGTCACATCCTGTGGGATCTCACACTGGGCACAGAGACACACCATCTTGAGCTGCTAAGTAGAATGTCGGAGATTGGCAATCTGGCTCCCGCTTATCCACCAGTGGTATTGCAATGAGCTTGTGGTGAGGAGAGGATAGCTGTAACCCTCAGACTCTCTAGGGCTCTGTGCCCTGCAAACTCAACCAGCTATTATTTCCAAAGCCTGCTGATCACATCTTTTGAAAACCAGTTTTGAGTCTTGTGTCGAGGTTGGATAGAGCTTGCCCTGGGGACAGAGTGGCATGTATGGTGGTCTCAGCTGGTGCAGGCTGATGAGTCTTAGCATAGTCTTTCACTGCGCTCTTCACTTGGCACCACACTGGACTGATAATAAGCACTTTCTGAAGGTGATGGAAAAATAGAATAGTCTTGTGAGAAGCGATGCTGAAACTGTGAATAAAACCGGGCATGGAGAAAGAGTTGCACAGAGCGATTTGCAGCTTCTGATAAGAAAGGAAAGTGTGAAACTACGAAACGCAACAAAGTACTGTATGTACTGTACAACGATATCTCCAAGTACATGATATCTACTGTACATAAACTGTTTATAACAACTGACTTAAACATACCGCTCATAAATATTTGTAAATGTATCTTTTTACTTTTTTTTAAAGTATGACCCATAACAATGTGTGGTCTCATCTAGAAAAGTCAGCTGTCATGACATTCTATCAAAGATGACCCCAGGAATGTTTCATTCCATGAGTGTATGTCATTTGACTTAATAAACAATTTTGATGAAGCCTAATAAAATAAGTTTTTATGATGTACTGTATAAAGGAGCCGTTATCAAAATTTTGGATGATTTTTCCATATAATTTGCTCATAAACATTTGTAAATGGTGTAATTTCAGCATGTTGGTGTTATGGTCTGGTCTGGCTAGTGATACCGTTCCTTTAAAGTACCCTGCTAAAAGACTATGAGACCTGTTTATATCTATATGTTTTAAAGGAGCAGTCTGACAGTGGGTCGTGCTCTCTGACAGTTTGGTCAGTGGAATTTGTAAAACAGAACCGTCCATTCAGTTTTAAGTCAAGCCTGATAAAATCGATAGGGGATGCTAATGGGCGAGTACTTCCTGCATGTCGAGCAGGTGCAAGCCATTTACAGACTGATGGGCATTGATCGAAACTTCATTAAGGAACCAGAGAAATGACTTTAGGGCATAGGTGTTTGTGTCCAAAACATTATTGGAAGAGATCGGGCGATGACCGGAGACACGCCTGGATGGACTAGCAAACTATTAGTGTTGGCTCCTGGAATGCATTCTACATTTAAAATGATGTTTGTATTCGGGAATTTTTCACGTTATTTTAATGTGATCAAACAGCAGCTTATTTTCATTGACAAAATGATTCATTTTAATGACTAATCGGTAAAGCTGTAAAATGACACCTATATTACATATAAATATATATTTTCAAATAAATTCCCTTCATTTTAAAATGATTTGTAAATGATTATCAATAAGTGTTTGATCTTGTTACACGCAATGAGTAGGCAAGGGCATGGCTGCTTATGATGATGTTTTTAATTACATGTTTATTTGAATAAATAAAATCATAAATAATAAAGATTTTGCATTTAAAATCTTATAAGGAGTGTAATACAGGTTTTAATTTCTTCTAAGTATGCAGTTATTTAAAAAAAAGTAATAAACATTTTGTAAAGTATAAAATGGAAGAATATAATAGATAAAATAATGTAATATTTTCTTGTATATTTCGTTAAATAATAATGATATTGCTTTTAGACATTGTTTTAGGGGGAAAAAAAAACCCTGCCTGGCCAACCCAAAAAAAAAGGTTGCATCGCATTATGCGCTTCCCTTCTTACCCTGACGCGCCCATCGCTCTGGAATAGACTCAATCTGAACTCATCAGACCACATGACCTTTTTTCATTGCTCTAGAGTCCAATTTATATAGCAAATTGAAGCCTTTTTTTTTTTTATTAACCTCACTAACATTTTTTTTCATGGCCACATTTCCTTATGCCTCACATTGTGTGTGTGTGTGTGTGTGTGTATGGGAATGCTCTTACTCTCACTATTAAACATAGCTCTGGTTTTTATTGTTGATTTTTTTGCCATGCAACTTCACCAAGTGTTTGATTTCACTCACTCATCTTCTGTACCGCTTTATCCTGTATTCAGGGTCGCGGGGGGCCTGGAGCCTATCCCAGGAGACTTAGGGCATGAGGCGGGATACATCCTGGACAGGGTGCCAATCCCATTCACACACTACGAGCAATTTGGGAACGCCAATTAACCTAACCTATATGTCTTTGGACTGTGGAGGAAACCCGGACCCTGGAGGTGCAAGGCGACAGTGCTAACCACTACACCACATTTCTTTCACAAAGTTTCTTCCACTCCAGCACTATCCTTCTAGGTTTTAATAACTGGGTTTAACTCAGTTCCAGTATCTCCTTAGTTGTATTTATTTAGCCCGATAATTTGACCCTTCTGAAATGGTGACTCTTTTTGGCCAGGCAGTGTATATTAATGTGCTGTGTATACAGTACTGTATATGTAAGACTTGTAATGAAATTTCTCATTAAAGAAAGCTTTACACCTCTGCATGCGATGCTTTGCATTGCAGCTGGTGATGTAAGACTTGGATGCAGCTGCCCGGCCATGAAAACCCTTTCCATGAAGCTCTGTGTTCTTGAGCTAATCTGAAGTTTGGATGTCTGTAGCTATTGACTCTGCAGAAAGTTGGCGGCCTCTGTGCACTATACATCTCAGCATCCGCTGATCTCGCTCTGAGATTTTTACGCGGCCCACTTTCACAATCGCTTCCACTTTGTTATAATACCACTAACAATTGTAATATTTAGTAGCGAGAAAATTTCACGACTGGACTTATTGCACAGGTGGCGTCCGATCACGATGACACACTGGAATTCACTGAGCGGTCTGCGTGCCTAGGTGCTTGATTTTATACACCTTTAACCATGGAAGTGATTAACACATGAATTCAGTGGTTTGGATGGATGAGGGAATACTTTTGGGAATATAGTGTGTGTGTGTATATATATATATATATAAATATAAAGAAGGAAGAACAGAATCAAAAATATGACAAATGTGAACTTAAGGTTAATAACTATGTTACATAGAAAATTAAACCAAAGAAAGAGAAGAAAAGGGGAAAAGCGAGTCCGAGTCTTTTATTCCGGTAAGGTGGAACACAGTGTCTTCACTAAATCATTTTTATCTTTCTTTCTTTTTTGTATAATCCGGAGACATGCTATTACCTAATCATTCATCCTAATTGAGTCATTTAACATGAAACCCCTGACCTTCACCGACAGCCTGCCTTGGCAGAGTAGAAATTCATCGTGCCTTGATGAGGCCGCATGAGCACTTTCATAAGAAATATACAGTACCTACTGAGGTTAATCCGAGTTTGTATTTTTAGAACGATTTTCATTTTTATTTCGTTATCACACAAACCCTGAGATGGAGCGATTAGCACTTAACTCTGAGAAAGCACTTGAATTCACTCTTGTACTGTACTTCTGCACGTTTCATAGCATTTCAGGGTAGTTCATAAATAATACATAGGTATGGATAAATATTATATGTTCATAGGAATTACTGAATGAATAAAATACAAAATGTCTTCAGTTCGACAAGTGTCAGTTTAGTTTGCATGTGCAGTGGCTTATTGCAGGCTTATTGCACAAACACAACTTGGAATGTTCTTCGATAAGCTTACGGATGTCAGGAGAGAGTCAAACATGCAAATATGTTGTGTGTCCGAAGGTTTTTATATGGTTGGGCAAATGCCTGGTGTCATGTACAGTATATTAATAGTCTCATCAGCGGCGAGGCTCCAGGCCTCCTGTGACCCTTTATAGGATAAGAGGTTTAGAAAATGATTGAGAGAGAGAGAGAGAGAGAGTATTGTATAATTCAGTATAAAACGGAGTTACCTCTTTAACAACACTATGTAGTCAAATGTATGTGCATAACTGACCATCTCATTTACTTGTGCTCACTGAACAGCTCAGTCCAGGTTTATTCCCTCTTTGCTGTCATACGATCCACTGGAGGCCGTCTGTGGGTCATCACGGGCCCTCGGACGAGGTTTGCTGTAAACCTCTTGGTTTCAGTCCAAACTTTGTGCCAACAAAGTCATATAGTGTATTCAGGATGCCTCGTTGTTGCACAGTATATACAGTGAGGTCAAGTATTTGATCACCCTGTGATTTTGCAAGTTCTCTTACTTAGAAATCATGGAGGGGTCTACAATTTTCAGCATAGG
>JAQMYG010000006.1:23808081-23818301 GCA_030014215.1 Clariallabes teugelsi
AACCTGATGCAAAAAAAAAAAAAAAAAAAAAAAGGAAAATAAATCAGTGTCATTAGAAGTTTCATCGACTTTCACAGATTTTTCAAAATATCTATATTGTTGATTGCTTTTTTGTTTGTTTGTTTGTTTGTTTTTGTTTCATTTTCCTTTTTGATCTGATTAGTACTAAGCCCGTAAAGGGACATGAAAGAAGAAAAATACATAGAACAAAAATATATCCTTAAAATACGTATTACAATAATAATAATAATAATAATAATAATAATAACAATTAAATTTTAAATATTTTTTTTTTCTTTTTATATTTTTTTCCCTCCTATGTCCCTTAAAAAAAGTCAGTATTAATCACGTTACTTCAAGCATGCATTTAAGCCATTTTAATTAAGATTTTAATTTTTTTTAACCAATATGAAGTGTGATTCATTGCCCTGTGGTGGCTCAGACACTTGAGAATGTGAGTTGTTAATTAGCGGGTCAGGGCTTTGAGCCCTGTCACTGCTAGGGTTGCCACTTTTGGGTCTTTGGGCGTGGCCCTTAACCCAATGCCCATATACAATACAGTATAATTTCCAGCGCTGGAGATGGGTATTATGTATCTCCAGGGCGTCTCAGTGCCAGTGCCAAGCCTGGAGAAATGGGTGGGTTGCAGCAGGAAGGGCATCTGGTGTAAAAACCTGTGCCAATAACTTGCAGAGAGGGAAAAAAGCCAAAAAAAGAAAGAAAAAAAGTGATTCATTGGTAAATTGCTACAAAAAAAATACAGAAACCATGTTATAATGTCATGAAGTAATCCTGGTGTATCGTTGCAGCTTAATTCAGTGTTTGACATTAATAAAGTTATGACATCGCATTAGGTCATAAGCACATTGTTATAAAGCTTTATGAATATGGTGCTGTATTTAAAAAAATATTAAAGCCTTAAACTGCTAAGACAAAGTGAAAGAGCTGGAGATACGTCATAAACATCATCAGGAGACCGCCTTTCATAAAGTGGCTGTACGTCTTGGTGAAATGTGCTGATTCAATATTAACAGATTTCATCACATTGATTTAGGTAGCAGATATCGGCTCTTTGAACCAGCGAATTTTAAATTCATTATATAACTTATTTATGTTTATTATTTTTGCTTGGCTTCTGTATATGCCTTGCAACCAAATCAGCCCCGGGCTAGCCTGTATTTCAAACCAAGCTCGATAGCCAAAGAGCCTCCAAGAACTGGATCCTGATCATGCAGTGAAAAAAAGCAACAACAACAACAACAAATTGTCCCGTCTCTGAGCAAACCTGAGCTACATCTCATCCAGCTTTCAACACCAGCCAGAGATCGTTAACATCTCCAACAGCAGCTCGGATTCGTATTCATACAGTTTTCATACAGAGCTTTCATTAAATATGTATTCGCCTTGTATTTCACTTTTTTTTTTCCTCTCACTCACTATTTCTGCTTATAATTTTTCAGGAACATTTCTGGTGTATGGAGGTCTATGTAGTCATGTGACTACGGCTCATCAATAATATTAGAGTAAGAAGCATGCCTCAGAGCTCAGAGCTGAAAAGAAAGAGATTGGTAGTCAGAGATTGCTGTCAAACCCACACCACGAGATGTAATGGTGTTTATACGTAAGAGCCCTTATGCAGAGCTTCTGTGAGGGTCAACAAAATAGAAGGATGCGATAGTTCTCATGATGTGCACAGGAAGACACTTCCCATTCTGAGATAACATGGGTTTATTAACTGAAACTAAAAAGTAAAAAAGTAAAAAGCCCACGATGGGGCTCTGAAAACTAAAACCATCCACTCTGGTTGAGTCAACCCTTTCTCAGGTCTTATGTCTGGTTTTATGTGTTTATAGCTTTAACTGAGACTGAGAGCTCACACTTTTCGCTCTCTATCTCTCTCACTTTGGAATGCTGGATTGTCGCGTAGGCTTTGGCTTTATCTTTGCCTTGTCTTTGATCTTGTCTTGATGTACACTTTGTCTTTGTCTTTAAGGCCCTAATACCATACCGGGTGCCACCTAATGTTTGCACGAAGTACGCAGGTATCTGGGGGCCTTAAATAGACACGCTGACAGGTGCAGCATGTTTGCACTGATTGCCTTTATGAAGATGTCACCTAGCAACTGCGCCTCGTTGTTACAGAGACGCATGCAAATAGTAACATATCCTGCAAAGAAGACGTGTAAAAAGTGGCACTGAAGACTTTTTACTCAAAGTAGAGTTCACACAAGAGAGCAGTTTGAAGGATGGACATCATGTGGTTTTACCCATACTGTACATTCGCATAAATTAATTTCCTAGAAGTACTAATTGTTTTGTGAAAATGCTACAAGTCATGCACATTTTCAAACAATATTGTAACTTGTAAATGTTTGCATCATATTTATTTCATACCTTTACAACCCCATATTAAAAAAGTCATCCAAGTCAAAGCGTGACTTTTAATTATGCAGAATAACAGAACATAGTTATGAGAGTAAAAAACTCACTTTATTTCTCTATATAATACTCTGCTACACTAATGCACTTATCCCAGCGTTTCACTAGCGCTCAAATACCATCAAGGTAGAAAGTTTTCTTTGTATGCCAGAGCCATAGCTTCAGGCTTCCCAGACCCTGGCCTCCCAGGAACTCATTTAATGGCCCAAACATGTGGAAATGGCTTGGATAGAGGTCAGGACTGCACAAGGGAAATGTGGCAATAACTCTCAGCCTTTTTATAACATTTGCACCATTCAAATGCTTTACTGCGCTTAAGAGTCTCATCACCGTACTGTGCTTAAAATTTTCTGTAAATGTCAACCGGTTTTATTCCTTCATTCCCCAAAATTTCATCACAAGCCCCAGTTTGTCTGGAACAACCCTCATATTTTATATATGCATAAAAATCTTAGAGGGTGGTAAAACATGACAAGATGAGCTGATTTCATCTTTAATCTTAACTAATTTCAGTCTTGTTCTGAATAGTTAATGGGCTCATATTAGACATGTTCCAATAAATTGTTTATATTAATCAAGTTTAATGAGAATTTCACACAGATTTATAAGAAACAAGAGCAATAAATATGACTTTTGTTGAATTTGATATAATAACATTGCAGGATGCCTCTCGCCTCCAAATCTCTTTGTATCTTTTAATATGAGGTATTAAAGTTTAACGAGTGTCCATTAGAGTTGTGATGATGTACTGGAATGATGGTATAATATTATACATCAAGCTCTAGGATGTTTTTTTTTTTTTTTTTTTAAAGATTTATGTTGTCTACTCATCTAATGTTCAATCCATAAAAGTCCAGGGATCCTTTAAAAAAAATCCTTAAGATCGACAAGTCTTAAGTTAATATATAACAAAAACCTTATTATATTACAGAAAGCTATATTAAAGAGTAAAGTAGATAATTGCAATATATATGTTACCTAGCAACATGCCACAATGTAAGTACTAGAAACATAAATTATGGTAAATGTTAAGTTGCTCCATGTTAAAGTATGTGAAAGATTTTTTTTTTATTTCATCTACTCAGACCAGCCATAACATTAAAACCCAAACCATTACATCCAGTATTACGTCTCATTGTGCGGCTCTGGTCCCTCAGTGCATGACTGCATGAGACCTCTGGTGGGGTGCTATAGTATCTGGCACCAGGACTCCTTTTGGCACTGTTGGTCGTGGGGTGGGGCTGTGAAATTTGGAGGCTGGATCAACAACCTTAAACTCTTTGCCTGCTAAGCCCTATGCACAGCAAGCTGCAATGCACTGGGGTACCTGGGGTCTGTCGTGACCACCATTGACATTTTTTCAGCAATCTATGCAGCATTGGGAGGTTTCTTTCTGCGGGATTGGGATGAACAGGCTGGCCTTTGCTCCCCACAGGCATAAACGAGTCTTGTGTTCCCATGAGCCTTATGTTCACCAGTTTATAGGTATGTAATTGATAAGCAATGTTACTCAGTATCAAGTATTCAGATTTAGCTATAATTGCTATACTATATACCATAACCAATTTACTGTTTTCAGTAAGGCATGCAACATGCCAATGATGTTAGCATCATGCTAGCCACATGCTAACCATCTTATCGTCATGCTAGCAACATGCTAATATTGTTAGCATTATGTTAGCAACATGCTTATTGTTTTAGCATAATGCTAGCAACATGCTAATCATACTAGCATCATGCTAGCACCATGCTAATCATAATAGCATCATGCTAGCCACATGCGATTTATATTACCATCATGCTAGCATGATGCTAACCATGTTAGCATCATGCTAGCACATGCTAATCATACTAGCATCACGCTAGCCACATGCGATTCATATTACCATCAGGCTAGCAACATGCTAATCATGTTAGCATCATGCTAGCAACATGCTAATCATGTTAGCATCATGCTAGGGGTGTGTGGCTTATTAGCATCATGATAAACGCGAAAGACTGATTGGGTGCCTGAGTTAAATGAGCCCTCCCCCGTGTCTCTAAGACAATGGGAAGGTTCAAATCTTGTAAATTTGAGATTTCTACGAAATTCTTGCCCTGCGCTACAATCCGTCAAAATTGGTCTCAATGTTCAGTCTATGGGACTTTTTGGGGCGTTTTGCTTGGGTTGTAGTGATCTGTAAAAGCTGGTGTTGCCAATAAGTCTTTAGTCATCTTTTTCAAGAAATTTTATCATTAACTATGATTTTAAAAGTTTTCAATAAAATAGTGCTAGTTATTTTACTTAGCGAGCTATCGCCGTGCTGGGAAGCAAAGACAACATTCTGTTTCCTACAAACTTTATTTAAAAACAATTTAAATGTGAATTATATTTTTCAAGAAGGTTGATGAGTTTTGTTCCTTCTGTAATATTATTTTCTGGTGGTAAAAGAGCGGAATAGTTATAGCTATTGTCGTGAATGAGGCCCTGAAGTTGTGGTTGTCATGGTTACTAAACAGATTTTATACTCGAGATGTTTCGGTAATACAGCTCCTGGTGTATAATGCAGTTATTCATCTCAGAGTCCATTATTCATGAAGGTATAATGAGGAACACACACACACTTGAGAAAAAGAAAAGGGGGGGGGGGGGGGGTATTTGGATAGGCAGAGGTGTGTATAGGAATTCTGAAAGAGAAAAGACCTTGTTGTAGGATGTAGGATTTGTTCTTTAACTATATTAGACCTTTTTAAAAACAAATAATAATACTTGAGGAACCTGAATTCACTCTGGGCTCTTCTCGTCATTGTCCAGGAATAAAACCCAAAGCTGCTTATTTCTCTGAACCACCGTGTCCTGAAGTGTTTTATTTATTTCTCTTCTACTTCGTCAATCTTCCAACTTTCACATATTCATACTTATTTATATAAGACTTGTTATGCAATTATTCATACTAAAGGTTAATGTTGTAAAATATCCTTGAGGTTTCCAAGAAATGAAAAATCCTAAAAAGAAACCACAAAGCGTAAACTCCTCCATTCTCAAGACGAGTGTGGGAAGAATTCAATTTGGAGTTTTAACCTCGGACTGTTTCAAAGCTCTGACACCGGAGACTCCTTCCCTAAATGTTAAACATTTAAACCACCACTCGTTACATGAATTGCCCATGAAAATATCACGAGTAAACATGTGCTTGTATGAGCGTGCGCATGAATTTAATCTCGTGTAATGACAGACATGGAGTAAAATATTTATCCTTCCCTTTCATTCATTCACAGGAGACATGTAGAGTTTTTGAATTCACCGTACTATGCAAAAGTCTTGACCCCCTTCATGTCTTCATAGTTTGTGTCCAAAGACTTTCTTGTATTTTTAATGTAGTCTCCAGGAACAGCTCTCCAGTCTTCCTGAAGGACTTTATTGTCTCTCATTTTCACTCCAGTCCCTGTACCTGAGCAGTTTCAGAGGAATGTTTTTTGTTTGTTAAGCCACACAGTGACCTATAAGCATAAAAGCATCTAACTTAAGGCATGAACCAGTGAGAAACAGGTGCAGATGATGACAGATGATCAGGCTGGTATACTGTATACTGGTGATGCTGAATGCAGAGTTTTTGGAACAGACGAGAGGGGAAATGAGGTCGCTGCTGAGATTGTTACATAAACAAACAGCTTCACACAATCAAAAGAAATTATGGAAGTTTGTATGAAATGTGAATGTGTACGAATCAAAATGATCAGACTGTCCCTGATGAGCAAACCGAGGACGGCGGCGACAGTGACGAGGAAAAACTCGGGAGGAACCAGACTTAACAGTGAACCCATCCTCATCAGGGTGATAACGGATAGCAGGGATTGATCTGCAGTCATACTGAGTGTTAGAAGAACAGTCTGATCACTGTACTGTGATTGAAGTCTTCTGTAAATGTCAATCACTTTTACGCTGTGCCAGTTTGACTTGAACTCCCCTCGTATCTACAGTATCTATGTGGAAGTGGATCTGCTTTATTGGTGGTATCGATTTGTCTGACACGTGACATATATTTGTGGTTCAGTAATTTCCCTGAACATTCTGGACCCCTTGGCTCCTGGTATTTTTTTACTGTAGCTGTTGCGACTGATATTGACCCCAGTATGAAACCTTCAACTCAGATGTGCTCATGAGATTTGTTCTAATATTTCAGGCCTGATTCGATCCTCGACGAGGCTCGGATCTCATGCTTGTTGTCAAGAAAAGAAATATTATTGACGCTGATGTCGTTTCTAATGTCGTTGGGTTTTTCAGACATTTGCAAATAGAAAGAAAGAAACAGAAAGAACAGAAACAGAATGGTGGCAACGTCTCTGCATCAGGTCGATAAATCCATGCAGGAAGAAGACTGAAGTGAGTCCGAGGGTGACTGTTGGATCTCGCCAGACTGACTTGTTTAGAAGATGCATGCAGTCAAATTCCGATAAGCAAAGGAGGCTCTGATTTGTGTGACTGTTATGTCATGTTAGACTTTACATGTGACTCTCATGACAGAGCCGTTCACATCTCTATTTTTATTTTTTTTAAACACATGCATCATTTTGACCTTTTCTCGAACCTTGGAATAACAGAACAGCGTCACACTCGACGTTCTGGTGGAAAAGGACATAACCTCTCTCTTCCACTTCATGTTTCAATGACTGTTTGAATTATATATATATATATTTATTTATATATATATAAAAAAGGCACTCGCCTACACACTCGCACCTCGGAGTGTTGTAGAAATGATTTTCAAAGCTGTAAAATCAAAGAATGTTGGATTCACAAGCAAAAGGCTTCACCATGAAGGGAAATAGAAAGGCGGTAAAGATAATCCCTGAGCCGCGAGACACACTTATAAAGCATGTATTAACTAGATCTTTCTTAACTTGGTCACGGCGCAGGGAGAACAATCACTCCTTTAGATTCTGGACTTTGGAATTTATTGGTGATTTGGATGGAACCTGACCCGATCCGATCAATCATTCCTGTAAAGCTGTAAACCATTTCCGGAAAAAGATTATTCATGATTTTTTGTATTTTATTCCTAGACTACAGACTAGTCCCATATGATAGAGGTTTACTAGATTGTCAGAAATTAGGAAAGTAGAATTCCTCGACAATCAGTGCAGCTGAAAAAGAAAGCAAAATGGCCGCAGGATTCGTTACTGTTTAATTAAGTTACTGGTGTGTAATACTGATGAATGTGCGTTCTTCTGTAATTAATCTGTTCTGCTTCATTTTCCGCCCAGTTATTATTGTCTACAACTGTTGCTTGAATTAACATAATGAACTTTTTCTTTGCAATAGATTTTAGGTTGTATTCAGGAGATAAGTGGAAGAAATCTAACTTGGGTGCTTGCATGTTGAGCTGATTATGTAGCGCTCTAATTTATCACCAGTTTTTAATCTCTCTCTCTCTCTCTCTCTCTCTCTCTCTCTCTCTCTCTGTACACTGATCAGCCATAACATTAGAACTATTATGGTGAATATTATTGATTATCACATTTCAAAGAGATATGGCATATCAGGCAGCATTCCTCAAAGTTGATGTGTTGGATAAATGCGCAAGTGCAAGGATCAAAGGGCGAAACTGCAATGGCTAGACGACTGGGTCAGAGCGTGTCTACTGTAAAATGGCAGGACTTGTGCGGTGTTCCTGATGTGCACCGGTTAATACAGTATGTTCAAGAAGTGCACCAAGGAAAGAGAACTGGTGAACCGGTGCAAGGTCACGGGTATCCAAGGCTCATTAGGGTGATACATGTGGCGAGTGAAGGCAGCCTGTCTGGTTCAATCCCACAGGAGAGCAATTGTAGGACAAACAGCGTGCCCATGCTGACCCCTGTCCACTCATGAAATGCCAATGATGGCCATGTGAGCATCAGGCCTGGACCACAGAGCAGTAGAAGGAGATGGCCTGGTCTGATGGATCACATTTTCTTTACATTATATGGATGGTCGTGTGTGTGTGTGTGCATAGCTTTTCTGGGGAAGAGATGGCACCACTATGGGAAGAAGGCAAGCAGCAAGAAGTAGGATGATGCTCTGGGTAATGTTCTTCTGGGAAACCTTGGAGATGTTTCTCCTAAACATTCCTTCATTTATTCATTCATGTATTTTCTTTTATGTTTGTTTATTTTTGCTTGTTTGTATAATAATATTTTTCAATGCTTGGGGGAAAGAAAATTCCAAAACAAACAGACAAACAAGCAAAAACACACATATATCACCACATGACAGGAACATTATGAAGAACAACAGAACAATTTCCAGCGTGCCTTATCAAATAGCAGGAAGTTGACACGGTAATAATGCAGCTAGTGATCAATGCAACAGAGCAGAGAAAGAGATGAAAAGTCAGTGTATTGTACTTCTGCAGCAGATTGTACGTGCACCGTATCAGTGCCGGTAATGATATAAAGCTTTATATAACAAATGGTGGTTCGGCTCGACTCGAACAGTCCTCCGTTTTTATCAGTAAATTGCAGGACCGCTCGGTGAATAAACTCACACTTTCTGTGGACTTTTATCAGTTAAACACTCTGAAACGAACAAGCAAGCAACAATTAGCGCACTAGCACACGAGCTCCCGCTAAGTATCTCGTGGCGATGCCGCGGTCCGGCTCAGGCAGGACCGTGGGGAATACCTGTGGAGTGAGAGGAAACAGCGAAGAGCCAGCGGGACATCACCACCGGCGGCTCTTTTGTGCTCGGCTCGCCGTAATGGCTTTGTCGCTGCTCGGCTTTGAGAATCCTCCACTCGCCGGGTTGGATATCCCTGACCATTAGCAAATGACAGGAAGAGTTAGCGTGACTGACATGTTTATTGTGCGCCGACCCCGCGGCCTAATGAGAGCCATCAGCTGTGGGATCCGCCATCACTCTGGCGTTAGAGGACACTCTGAAACACGTCTGTCTGATGTCCCTTTGGAGAAGATTCTCATGCCGGCCACAGCTTCATGGTTACAGCTATTACCATTTAAACCATCTACGAAGGTTGTTTAGAGTTTACGCAATGATCTGTGTATACAATATGCATTCAGGTAGAACATGTAAATATATACATTAAGGTTTATATTCAGGCTTCCAATGCACTTTATAACTGTTATTATGTTTAAGTAGTGACAGTTGTAGTCATCAATATCAAAGGAATTGAAATGAAATTTGTTACTTTCGAATTGTCAGTCTTTTCTTTTTATTTCTGAGTACAGATTATTATCTATGATATTGTTACTTAAATGCAACGATTTCACACATAATAGCAAAAACCAGCACACTTATGTAATTTTATTATTTTTATTTCATTTTTATTTGTTAAAAAAATATATAAATCCTACCAGTTTACCCCTCGGCCCCTGACTCCATGAGAACTCTGGCGCATGTGCCTGGTGATGTCCTGGACCAGGATGATGTTAGCAGATCCTTAGGGTGCTATGCGCTGCGGGGTGGGATCTCTGTGGATTGGACTAGTTTGTCCGGTGTATCTCATGGGTGCTTGTTATTGAGATTGGTGCTTTTCTATCATGGCCAGCATTGACTTTTTTTTCATTGAAGTTCCCCTGCATTGGTTTTACTGTGGGATCGGACCAGATGGGTTGTCCTTTGGTGCCCGCGCCATGATCCTGTGATGTGGTGTCAATGTTATGACTGATTGATGTACATACCTCTGTTTGTATTTATTTCAAATTCAAATTTTATTTGTCACATATACAGTCATACACAGTACGATATGCAGTGAAATGCTTATACGACCGCTCGTGACCTTAAAATCAAGATTATCAATAAG
>JAQMYG010000006.1:23882977-23899196 GCA_030014215.1 Clariallabes teugelsi
TGTAGAAAATAAATCACTAAACAAAAACAAAGAAATTTGCAAGTGTTCTAAAACTTTTGAACGGTAGTGTATATATTATATATTTATATATAAATATATATTTCATATTTTACTTAATTTACATTTGCAGAAAGAATATGATTATAGTGTTGTAAATTGGTAATATTGATAATATTTTGGAGCAAATTATCTGCATTTACATTATTCCCTATGGGAAAATGCATTTTACAATACAAAATTTCCAATGTAATACTATACATTGCCATGTCTGTAGTAGAGGAAACTTGCTAGTTTTTTCATTTTTATTTAACTTATTACATTTTTTTTCTTGCTAAAGGATTTCCATTGAAGTATAACAGTGCCAGAATTCCTCAAAGTTCAAAATAGCAAGTTGAATTACATTAACTGAACAAAAAACATGTTGCAATAAAAACGTTTAGAATTTTTCTGCATTGCAATTTGATCTCAATGTAAAAAAAAAAAAAAAAAATTCCTTACAGCATTCACAATGCTTGAAATCTTTGGCGCTGCAGTTTATTGTGGTTGTATATTTCAAAAGAAAATGTAATTCAAGCTTTTGAAATTCAATGCAAAAATAATGACTTTACTGAATTGCTTAAAGTGTTGAAAATACCATCTTCATTACTTTTCAAACTCACATTTTCAGGCTGCTAAATTTCAAGTAATAAAATTCAGGTCCGTTCCAAAGTGTACTTCAATTTGTGCTTCCTCTCCCTGTGCAGTCGACTTCACAGGGAACGACTTCCCAATTGGAACGCAGCACTTCTAACTTCTAACAGTCTGGGTTGCGAATAAATGGCGTGATGCTCTAAAATCCTCCCATTCGATGTAATCGTTCTATTCAAACCAAAGCCGGTGCGCTCTTTCATTCAATATTTTTGAACAGCAATTTAGGAAGGTCAATGTTTTTGCATTGAATTTTAAATGCGTGAAATATATTTTCTTTTGAAATATACAACCAGAATAAAAATGCAGTGGCAAAAATGTCAAGCACTGTAGAATCTGTCAGGATTTTTTCCATTCACATCAAATTGCAATGCAGAAAAGGTTTATTGTTCAGTTCATGTAATTCAACATGCACATTTTGCTTTGAAAAATACCGCCACTGAAAGAGCCACAGGTCCTCCATCTGACACGTCTGAGTACAGATACAGTACAAATTACAGTAGTGACTCATAGGAATGAACAAGCTTGAACAGTGTATAAAGACGGAATAGTGTTTATGATCAGTCGGACAAAGTGAAATTCCAGTTTGGAGTTAATAAAATGCTCCTTCATTACGTTCATTCATCATCTATACTGCTCACAGAAAGCCTCGAGCCTATTCCAGGAAACTTAAGACATGTGGTCGGGTACACTCTGGACAGGGTGCCAGTTCATCTCATGGCACACATACACACACTACAGACAATTTGGGAAGGCCAATCAGCCCAATCTGCTTGCCTATCAGCATGGGGAAAACTCCACACACAGAGACACGAGTTGGGAATCGGACCCTCGACCCTGAAGTTCCAAGGCCACAGTGATGACCACTTTGCCACTGCGCCACCTAGTCTCCATTATGCTTTTCAAAAATAAATAAAAGGATCAACTTTCAAGGTGATGTGTAGGAAGACACCTAATCCTACCAATGTTTATTGCTTCCAAGCTGCTACTGTAGAGGAAGACACACCCCTGTGGGCGGGGCATACTATATATGTTTTAGCATTGAGCATTCAGTGCTATAAACGGAACAATTTTGCAGAAATTATGATGTATAAAGTACTGTGGTCGACAAGTGGAAAAACCGAAAAACAAAATAACAAAACCAAAAACAAAATAACAAATTCAAAAACAAAACAACAAAACCGAAAACAAAATAACAGAACTGAAAAGAAAACAACAAAACCGAAAACAAAATAACAAATTTAAAAACAAAATATCAAAACCAAAAACAAAACCACAAAACCGAAAACAAAACAACAAAACCGAAAACAAAATAACAAATTCAAAAATAAAATAACAAAACCGTAAAACAAAACAACAAAACCGAAAACAAAACAACAAATTTAAAAAGAAATATCAAAACCAAAAACAAAATAACAAATTCAGAAACAAAATATCAAAACCAAAAACAAAATAACAAATTTAAAAACAAAATATCAAAACCAAAAACAAAATAACAAATTCAAAAACAAATTAATAAAACCGAAAACAAAACAACAAAACCGAAAACAAAACAACAAATTTAAAAACTAAATATCACAACCAAAAACAAAATAACAAATTCAAAAACAAAATAACAAAACCAAAAACAAAATAACAAATTCAAAAACAAAACAACAAAAACGAAAACGAAAACAAAACAACAAAACTGAAAACAAAGCAACAAATTTAAAAACAAAATATCAAAACCAAAAACAAAATAAATTCAAAAACAAAATAACAAAATCGTAAAAAAAAATCACAAAACCAAAAACAAAATAAATTCAAAAACAAAACAACAAAAACGAAAACAAAACAACAAAACTGAAAACAAAACAACAAATTTAAAAACAAAATATCAAAACCAAAAACAAAATAACAAATTCAAAAACAAAACAACAAAACCGAAAACAAAATAACAGAACTGAAAAGAAAACAACAAAACCGAAAACAAAATAACAAATTTAAAAACAAAATATCAAAACCAAAAACAAAACCACAAAACCGAAAACAAAACAACAAAACCGAAAACAAAATAACAAATTCAAAAATAAAATAACAAAACCGTAAAACAAAACAACAAAACCGAAAACAAAACAACAAATTTAAAAAGAAATATCAAAACCAAAAACAAAATAACAAATTCAGAAACAAAATATCAAAACCAAAAACAAAATAACAAATTTAAAAACAAAATATCAAAACCAAAAACAAAATAACAAATTCAAAAACAAATTAATAAAACCGAAAACAAAACAACAAAACCGAAAACAAAACAACAAATTTAAAAACTAAATATCACAACCAAAAACAAAATAACAAATTCAAAAACAAAATAACAAAACCAAAAACAAAATAACAAATTCAAAAACAAAACAACAAAAACGAAAACGAAAACAAAACAACAAAACTGAAAACAAAGCAACAAATTTAAAAACAAAATATCAAAACCAAAAACAAAATAAATTCAAAAACAAAATAACAAAATCGTAAAAAAAAATCACAAAACCAAAAACAAAATAAATTCAAAAACAAAACAACAAAAACGAAAACAAAACAACAAAACTGAAAACAAAACAACAAATTTAAAAACAAAATATCAAAACCAAAAACAAAATAACAAATTCAAAAACAAAATAACAAAACCAAAAACAAAATATAAAATCAGAAAACACAACAACAATTCAGACAAACCGTAGAAGGTAAATGAATTTGCAAGTTTGCAAGATTTTCAAGATTAGTTTGCGAATTAATGTCTTACCTCTGATTGGACGAGACATCTGTTATTTAAGATATACAGGAAGTACTGCAGCCTCATGGACATACAATGGACACACAAATACTGTGAGGCTGCAATATTTCTTGACTTGAGTGGCTGATTCATCTGCAAACTATTTCTACCTTTTCTGGTTTGTCTGATTGTCACTGTGTTTTCTGATTTGGTATTTTGTTCATGGATTTATTTTGTTTTTGGTTTTGATGTTTTTTTGTTTTGCATTTCTCGGCCACCGTAATAAAATGGAAATTTTAAGATTCGTAATAATTACTTCTGGACATCTAAGAGACATCTCTGAAACATGAAACACGTTTCGATGTCGTCTTCTTTGACATCGCTTCAGGAAAACAACAGCGCCTTCTCGACACGCACTGCGAGGCTCAGACACCCAGCATGACCTCACTTCCATTTCCGTCCGTCTCCTGACAGAGCGATAATAAATAAATCCGTTTTCATTAGCGCCTGCTTTTAAGCTACGGTCCATCTCCTTCCTCATAACGCTTTCAACCTGCCAGGAGCTTTCTGCCTCGGTTTATAGCTGTTAGCTTATCGACACGCTACGGCCATTTTAACACTGCGGCTTTCAATCAGGGGAAGTGTTCGCTTTGTTCTAATAACACCGAACAACAAGGGGCAGGATTGTGGAAAACAAACTCGGCCCCGGGGATGAGCAGTTCCTTCTACAGCGAAAGAACACACAACATCAAATCTGCAGAAACACCTGCGAGCTAAACACAGCACAAAGCAAGAGAGAGAGAGAGAGAGAGAGCGAGAGGTCGGAGATGGTAGGAGTGACCGCTGCAGCCCAGCCGAAGCCAAAGAGCAGAAAACAGATTTTCCTTCTGCTGTTATAGGTCTTTTAAAACTATTAGCCCAGAACAGTGTGACAGGCCGCAGATGCAGGGGAGACCTTACACAACAGCCTGAGAGGAATGGCTGCGGTTCGCGAAAGGAATTGATCAGAAAAGAAATGGAATGCTAAAGGAAGTCCCTCGGTTTTTATTCAACTGTGTTAGCGACTCGTTTTAAACCAGAATCGCATCACATTCTTTAGATTTTCTTCATTTCAATTTTGCAGAAAGGATTTTTTTTCTGTCTTGTTTTGTGCTCAATCACAACTGGGAAGCCTGATTAATCTAGAGACTTTTTGTTTGTTTTTGTTTGTTTGTTTGTTTGTTTCATTTAGTCTTTACAAGTTATGTCGTTACAAATTCTTTCATTTAAAGAAATTCCTGATTTTCAGCTGGAGAATTGCAGATGCTTTTATACAGCAGTTTAATAAGCAAGAAATAAATACTGAGGAAGTTCCAAATTAGACAAAGTATTAACAAATGTACTAAAAATAAACCCAGACAAAGTCAAATTAATTGCATAGCGTGTCGGCTAGCTGGATAGTTAGCTCAGGTAGATTTTTCAATTCATGCTCTTCTTCTACTTCCTTTTCTTTTCATGCAATGAGGATTCATATTTTTAGCTACAATATATATATATATTTAGTTTTTTCTCTCTCACACGCTTTCTCTCTCCCCTGAAATTTATACGGATTGAAGAAGTAAAAAAAAATGAAAAGAAACATCCCAAAGGATAAATTACAGCTTGACGCTACATCTTTTACACAGCACTTACACTGGAGACTCCTTCCCTAACTGTTAAATAAACTGCAATTTACAACATTTTGCAGCTATACAAATAGAAACGAATCAATGCCTCTTACTGTAACTGTTCTAGCTAGAGGTACTGTACTGTACTGTAGCTCCCAAATATTTAAAGCATTTGGTCCAAAATATAGATGATTTCTAGCTCATAATTTTTATGTTGATTATTTATTTAGAATGTATGATGGAATGTCTTTCTATCAAACACTCTAAAAAAACAAAATGTTTCCCTTCCGCTTTATCATCACAGGAAGGAAAATCTGAGAACCTCTTCGTGTACACTTTCTTTTTCTTTTGATGAATGTAATTCACATCAGGTTAACTGACTCGGTTCTGATATTGACAGCTTTTGTGATGAGTCCTCAAACTTTTCACGATGACTTACAGACAGATGTAGCATTGTGCAGGACTTAGCGCTGGCTTAGTTGTGTTTAGATTTCCTTCCTGTATAGGTTTCGGCTCTCGGGGGCCAGCCTTTCAATCGTTATCGAGATGAAGTTTGGCTTTTGGATCGGATTAAATTCTTGAAATCTGGTTAGTTTGTTTGCTGTCGCAGGGATTTAATAGAAGTCCCGAAGGCGAGAGCTGAAATGAAAGAAGAAGAAAAAAAAGTGCCTCATGAGCAGTCTGGAAACACAGCCCTCCACCGGCTTCTTATTGCTTCTTTATGGTACAGTAAACATCAGGGTTTTTTTTTCTTCTAGAAATGCATGGTTAAAGAAATAATAAACTAAAACCAGCCAAGCCAAAAACCAGCAGCAATTAGGTTGCAAATGACTTTTTTGTAGTATTTAGCACCAGTGCTTTCTTTTCATTAACAGAGTAATTGTTTAAAAGTATAAATACCAAAATCCTATTTAATCCTCTGAATTGTTTCCTCTTTGTGCATTGGCTGTGGTTTGTTCTGGTGTGTTTGCACTGAAATTCTGTGTGGTGTGTCCATGTCGTCTTATAAAGAAGCCATGAAAGTGAATCTAATGAGAACGGCGAGATCAAGAGGGCATATAATTGCTCTAACGAGGGGTTCTGAAAAATAATTAGGTAAAATGAAAAGTTTAAAACAAGTTTATATTCATACAGTATCTGTAGAATGAAGAATGAAGCGAGAAAACACACAAAGCCACGCACTAATGTTATACGTTAGACTTTTATAGGAAGCGTTCACCATGAACAACATGCACACTTTATTTAATTTACATATAATAACATTTAAGGGTTTATTTTTGGCTTTCCTGAGCACATTACTTTGCTTGTTAACTGTTGGCTAACATTACCCACAAAGCCATTCATCTAATAGTCGTGCGATTAGATTACGCCCTTCCTCGCTTCGTTTCTATTTAAAGGCCGCGATGTCTTCACGTCCATACTGTACATTCTCAGCATTCGCACCAGCACCACAACATCAACTCCACTGTGCTGCATTTATTTATTTAATTATTCATTCATTTCTTTCTTTCTTTCTTTTTTTTATTTTTTATTTTTTATTGCTGTTGTGCATCTTAGCGGTCTTAGCCTAATGGCTGTTAGGGAAAAAAATAAAGAAAGTGCAGGAGCTAAAGCTACTGTAATAATTTCCCAGCTTAAGAGCTGAGCAAGGTTACTTCCTTTTACATCCATCTGTAGTTTGAGGATGAATAATGCCACAGATCTTCAATTTAATGTGATATACGATGCACGTACCTGTATACTATATACCATCAGCCATACGATTAAAACTATTAATATTAAAACCGCCTCGGTTTTGGGTTCCCTTTGTGCGACTGGGGAAACTCTGATCCCTTCACAGGACCTTTAGGGGTGTGTTGTGGGGTCTCGCTCCGGGACGTTGGCACCGGATCCTTTGTGTGTTTTATGGGTTGGGGGCTCCGTGGATTGGACTTGTTTGTCCCGGGCATCCCATGGGTGCTCGATCAGATTGAGATCTGGGATTTTGGATCCTTACGCAAAGAAAATATATTTCTCTCTATATTAACTGTCAATATATTAAATTATTTGGTGTTCTACTGGTAAATTGAAAAGATTTCATAATGTTAATATTCAGAATAATATAGTGTATTAATATATTTCAGTATATTGAAAAATACATAAGGAATTGACCCTTTTTCATATATTGAGAAATATATTAAAATATATTCTTAATGTATGTAATTTTATATTGAACAATATACTTCACAATATATTGAATTTGATTGAATAAATACATATATTTTTTTATATTTTTATATATATACTGTATATATATTTTTTCTTTTTACAATATGCTTATATGTTAATGTAGATTGAACAAAATGGACTTTATAGGCATTAATCAGAGCACACCGAAGTAAAATGTGTGTGTAATTCTTAAACATGCATAAAGTTTCAATAATGTTTTAATAAAGTATAAATATAATGGGTTTTTTTGTCTACATTGCAAAATATTAATACATAGAAGCACTAGTTTCCTATATACAGTATGGAAATGTATTATTTAATATATTCCATTGCGCTCTTTTCCCCATGTGCGGTGGGCTGTGGCATGCTGGGTGTTCTAGTGCCTATCTATTGACATTTTTACTGATTTACTTTGATGAAAATTTAAATATATATATTTTTTGTTTTATGGGTATGATGATGATGATCCTTATTTTAAAGCATTTATTCCCAGAAAGAAGCAAAATGATTTGTCTTGCTTGTGAAAAATAAATATGAAATAGTTGTTTTCATTTTAAATGTGGCTTATTGTAATCTTATAATAAGTAATCCTGGATACTTTTGGTTATATTCAAGATATTGTCACTTGCTAAGATATCATCATCTGCAATACTGAACTACCGTATTACAGACCTGGCTATAAACAAGCTGTGTTTCAGTCTAAATACAACAACCATGATCAAGAAATTGTAGCAAAGACTTCTATAATAAGTGTATAATTAGGCATAGAAATGCAAATGCGGGGCATCTAGGGACGGGGAATTTAATTCTGATAAAAGAAAGAAGTCTGATTTTGATTAGGAAAAAAAAAGCCTTTAAAATGAAAAACGTGATTTTTACATGTTGTTCCATGTGATTTTAATGCTCATTAAAGAAGTTGTTATATATATATATATATATAGCTAGCGTGTATATACATAAACATGTTGTAGATGTTGTAATGTGCATGAAATATCCTTTTAGTGTCTCAATATAATGCTGTGTTTATAATCCAGTAGCGAGCCCGAGGGTCAGAACTGTATTTATCCTCGTCCTGCATTGTGAATTCCTCCTGCTCTAATCAGCAACCCGGTCTCCCACAGTGCTTTTGTGTGTGTGTGTGTGTGTGTGTGTGTGTGTGTGTGCGCGCCGTTCCTGTGCTCATTAAGCACTTGCTTACGCCCTTACATTTGGTCACGCACTATTGGATTTGATGTTTTTTAGCACGCTCCCGTCACGGCCCATGTCACGCCACGTCGCTATGTTTTCTGCGTGCTAGAAAATAGCTTTGCCTGTAATCCCGCTTCCGTTTCCAGAACAGTCCACAGCCCGGCAATCGGATCAGCGCCGTGAATAACCACCTGAATTGTTATCGATGTTGAAAAAAAAATTAAAGGACCGTTGGATTAACGTCGCACTTTTCCACTGACGTTAAACGAGAGAAATGCGATCTAAGTGTCTCTCGGCACATTCAGGTGTTTTTAACCAAAATACTAGACCACTGAGATACACGTTTTTTTTTTTTCGTTTTTTTTTTTTTTTCGACCATTCATTCAATTATGAAGCTGACTTGTTAGTAAAATAACATGAGTGGGGGGAAATGCAGAATGTAATTTTCTGGTCAAGGAAGAGAAAACAGTAATTATCCCTGAACCCAAAGCTATAATTTTAGCAGATGTAGAGCTCGCATCAGGCGTTATTGTGATGTGACCAATCAATCCAGAGTAGAAACAGTACAATGACACAATTTCTCTCTTTCTTTTGAGTTTTTTTTAATAGTAGTAGTATGTAGTGGTTAGCACTGTGGCCTCGCACCTCCTGGGTCCACGGTTTGATTCCCGCTCCATGGAGTTTGCATGTTCTTCGCATGCTTGGTTTGCTCTGGGTACTCGGGTTTTCTCCCACAATCCAAAAACATGCAGATTAATACATTTTTTTGCATGTAATTTGTGAATATGCATTTGTCCCCTGTGAGGAACTCGTACCCTGTCCAGGATGTTCCCTCTTGGGGTAGGCTCCAGACTTCCCACGACCCTGTACAGGATAAGAAGTACAGTATAGTTTATAAGGTCTATAAATTTGAGCCTTATTACTGTTGCAGCCTCGGTTCAGTTCCCAAGTCAGAATTCTGCATGTTTTCTTCCTGTGTGGGTTTCCTCAGGGGTGTCTGGTTTCCTCCCACCTCGCAAAACGAAACCAGTGTATTCTTGACACTAAATTGCCCCTAGGCAGAGTAAGTAAGTAAGTAAGCAACATTACCTGACTCTTGCCTGTGGTCTGTGAGTGTGGAGTTTGCATGTTCTCCACATGCTAGGTGGGCTTCCTCTGCATGTTCTCGATTCCTCCAATAGCCCGAAGATGTGCAGTGTAAGAGGTTAGGATCCTCAGCAACGTATCTTCTCCTTAGAACAATGACTGCTGGTGTGAGGTCATAGGTCATTGCGGTCTACTATCGGATACCAATGATGGTTTAGGATAGTGTGTGCTACTGTAGGAAAGAGAAGAATGATGAGGGTTTCATATAAGGCGCTGGCATCCCATTACTCCCAGTGTTGCTGGGATGGACACCAGATTGATATGACCCTGACCAGGATAAAGCACTTACTAATGATAAACTATGGAATGAATTATAGTTGTGACTGAGTAAAGTTTTGAAGTAACTTTTTATTATTTTCATTGTAAAAATACGTAACAAATACACATCAGTGGTACAAAGTGGCACTTAAGTAAATTTTTTAAAAGATTATTTTATACTTCATGATTACTTAATGTTAAGATATCAATGTATGGCGGAATAAAAAAAAATTGTACATTTAGTATGTATTTATATTTAAACTAGCGGTGACAATATTACAGTAATTAATCCAAAAAATATTGACACATTAGTATTTTGAAGTTAATTATATGACCAAATTTGACCCTAATGGCTTCCCATAATCAAAGCGCAGTTACCCGGCTGTGGCACGTTTAACACAGATAATAAGATGACTGACGAAACATCACCATGTGTGCTAAACTGCAGGTTTCATTATACTGTAAAAAGCTTGATGGAAGTTTGTATAAAACCAAAGTTGTGTGCTCGAGTTCTCTTTAAGAATACATTAGATATACGATGTGGGAGTGCTGGCTTAGGCAGCTCCGGTCCCATTTGAGAGATTTTAATTGAACATTTGTTAAACATTAAACTTTGAGATATTATAAATCTGTTTCTTCTAACCAGTTTGTTTTATTCCAAAGAACATTGCTCATTTATAATACAAAAGTAAATCTGGGCATTTTAAAATCGTGATTAATCACAGACTCCAACTACGATTAACTAGATTAAAAGTTTTAATCGATTTACAGCACTAATTTAAAAGAAAAGAGTAAAATGTTTGATATCTTAAAGATTTAATATTAAGGATTCTACAGTATTTCTTGATGACAGTTAAAATCTAAGCACATCTGTGACACTGCTCATTTGTAGTGAAGATCAAATGATCCTTATCCCGGGTATTGAAGCTTAAACTTTTGATAGATTTAGGACATGATGTGATTAAGAAATTATGAAATTTGTCAATATTTCTAAGAAGTATTAAAAAAAAAAAGGAAAAGAGAAATATGAAATATAATTTACATTTGCTGACATGAGAATGATTAAATATACTGTACATTTGCTCTTTTTTTTTAGTTTTTTAAACTAAAAAAGTTTTTAGTTTAGTTTTTAACTTTTTTAGTTTTCAGAAATTATTTGCTCAGAAATTACAGACGCCTGGAATAAATTAAAAATAGTTGTAAAAGGAAAAATAGGTGAAATAAATATATTTTTGTAGATGATGTATCATTTGTAAAATACATTACTGTAAAACTACTGTATGTTACATAATAGCAAATCTAGTTAAAATTTACAGACTGTACTAAATAATACAACAGTGGCATAGTCGATTAGACCTCATAACCTTCTGTAGCAATGAAATTTACGGTTGTGGTAAAGAAACGACATCTAGACCACGGCTAGGTTATCTCAGTATAAAGTGATGCACATTAAATGATCATTAGGAAGATTATACTGAGGAGAGCAGGGTTAGAGGTTAGGGGTTAGCAGGCTTAATTAAAAAGTGGAAATAATAGAAAAGAACAAAAATATACTTAAATACAATAATGAGGCCGGTTTCAGAAATGTCATCAGTGTAAATCGTAATTTAGTTACATAAAAACAAAAAAAGCATGCAATAAAAAAAAAAAAACTGCCGTTCCTCACTTTGTGTTAGATTCCAGTGCTTCCAGAGGAATATAAATAACTGCAAAGGTTTTTCTTGCAATGTTGTTTTAACCTTTCAAGCCGAGTAACACGTGTAAAATTCATACCGACGCTATTAAATATTTAATTTGCTCCCTTGATCCTGTATCATCTTCTGTCCCTTTTTGGAGAGCTCTTTTTATTTTTTTTATTTTTTTGACCCGTCTGGATAACATTGGAAAGAATAAAACATGGCATCGAGATAAGATGAAGACCAGAGTTGCTAAAATCACCGGATATCTAATTAGAAGGAAAAGCTTTGGTGCCAATTCACACATCTCCTGCCCAAACCTCGAGAGAAGCCCAGACTGGAAAGTCCCATGGCATGAATATGGTGATGTGATGTGAGCCGGCTCCTCCTCGTTACTGTGCCTCACTTCAGACTTAACTCCTGCTGACTGTCAATGTAACCAACACACACACACACACACACACACACACACACACACACACACACACACACTCAGTGTTTAAACATGCATGTCTCATGTTTGGGCTCCTGGAAAAAAAAATGTGGTCATTTTAATTAAAGTTGCATTAAGCAAGATTTTGTTTTTGGTTTTTTTTATGTTTTTTTTTTTTTAAGGTGCGTTCAACATTTGGATGATTACTGTCTGACTACCGTCTCGGGAAATGAAGCGCCATCCTGAATATCTAGAGTAGAGTTTATATAAAATGACTGCCAGGCATATCTAAACAGAAAAAAGCCATTTTTAATCATTTTTTTCCCATATCAGTTTTGAGGCTGTCCGATATAAAGTACACTTAACCCTTAAATTTCTTCTCAACCTTTTGGTAGAGCATGTTTAAAATCATTATGTCATATAGAAAAAATGTTTTGAACTAATTATTTATAAGAAGAAGAAAAAGAAGATAATTTTATATAAGCACCTTTATAGTCACCCAAGGTCACCGACTAGAATGAGCCATCTCTACCATTTGGTTGAGTATTCTATGCTATAAAAAAAACAGCAACAAAACAAAACATGATGTTGCTGTATCTTTAAAAGGTACACCTTTTGTTTTTTGCTTTCAGCATAGCTTTAAAAATAAAGTTTCTAATGCCCAAAAAACATTTGTACTCGTTCACCTCCACTCAAAAAGTTGATACAGTACTTTTACCACGAAGCGACATCTCAACCATTTGGACTATACTGGATACAGATTGTTGTTGTTATTACTGCCACAAGATTATACTGTAAATACTAAGAAAAATCTTTTTCTACTTCTTTTTAATTACAGTGTGATATTCACTGACACTTTGATTTTAAAATCACAATAAACCTGTAAAGGATCTTTATGTTTAACCTGTATATAAATGCAATAAAAATGAAAGTTACAAAAAAATGAGACCTATACTGTATATAAACCGTTTTACAGAATAAAGAAAGCAGTACTTTGATCTGAATAGATTTCATCTCTGAGCTCGAGAGTGAACCGTTTGGAGAATTTCATAATTTCTTTGCTTTGCATACTGTAGACGAAACCTTTATATGCATCACTGGGATTTTTCACAGCATAAACACACACGCGCACACACATACACATTCTTACACACATACACATTCGCACAGTGGCAGATTACTAGTTGGCTCTGAAGCGCTGCTGCACCTTTTATTATCAGAAGTCTGAGGCCTCAGGACGCGCTGTCACTCAACACTAACTGTAAAATCGGGAAAAGCTGAAAAGCTATATAACAATTTTACGGGCATTTTTTCCATTTACACACATTTCACACACACAAACAACCCACACAGGATGCATTTTACACTTAATAACTTCAACACTGTGTGTTTAGGAAGGTGTGTGTGGATTAAATGCGTCCAGCATATTTCTTTTTTTCCCTCATGGGTATAATATGAGGAAAGGAGACTTTAATCAGCCGGGAGCTTAATCCCGACTCAAAGGCTAATCCGTAATCCTGCCCAGTGCGGCGCATCTCTGTGGAGGGACGCCATGTTTCCTTTTTTTGAAATGATAAAGAGTCAGCTGGTGGGATTTGTAAAGCACATTTTAAGTAGCGTTTCTAACACCTTTAAGCACATAAGGTCGCTCATGCACCTTTAAGCTGCTCTTTCGAACACCGCTGATAGGAGTACAATTGTGTGCAAAAGTTTGCATCCCCTACACCTGCCCCCCATTTTCAGTTAGAAAAAAAAAAACATATCTCTAATTTACAGTAGAACTATAAACTTAATTATTTATGTGTTTTGATTACAACGTTACGGCGACGGAGTGTAAGACTGCTCAAAAATTTGCATCCCCATTGGCAGCTCCATTCACTGTCCAATAACTGAAAAAGATTTACTAAAGCAAGCAAATGAGCTGAAGAAAAACATTACCTGGCTATTTTTCTGAGAGGGGTGTTCAAGTCAAAGCAGGACTTTTGATTGTGCAGAATAAGAGAACACAGTTATGAAAGTTAAAAACTCACTTTATGGCTTTATACTGGATAATCCCCTGCTACACTAATGCGCTTATTTACATTTATGCATTTGGCAGATGCTCTTATCCAGAGTAACTTACATAAGAGCAAAGTTTTGAATATATATATTACGCTGGTTGTTGGGATTTCATTTTAAAAATATTATTTGTTTTTCGGGGTGGTGGTGGCCAAATATCTAAGAAACAGAGAGGTCTTTAGTCGTCACTTGAAGATTGCCAGGGACTCGGCTGTATGGACATCTGGTGGACTTTCATTCCACCACCCGGGTGCCAGAACAGAAAACTATATGCTTATAGTCTACATGCATGTCTTCCTCGATTTCTGAGAGATGGTGGGACCAGTCGAGCCGTGCTGGAGGACCGGAGGGAACGTGGTGCAGTGTGGGGTATGATGAGTGCTTTGAGGTAAGTGGGTGATGGGCTGTTTTTATCTTTGTAGGTGAGCATCCGAGTTTTGAATTTTATGTGGTTAGTGTGCTTGGAAACCATTTGGGATCAGTTTATAGCTCAGAGGGTTAAGGTTCTGAGTTACTGATGAGAAGGTGGGCGGTTCGAGCCCCAGCTCCATCAGATTGGGCCCTTTAGCAAGGCCCTTAACCCTATCTGCTCCAAGGGGGCCGTACCATGGCTGTCTCTGTGCTCTGACCCCAGAAAGAATTTCATTATGCAGTAATGTATATGTGACAAAAAATGGCTTAACTTGACCTCTTAAGACCCAAGCTTTAATTTTGCATGCATTTTTGTTTTTCCTATATATTTGGGATTATTATAACCTGATAAGTATAAAATCTAAGCCTTGTTTTTGAACATGAAACCGAGTTCTACTAATTAGTGTATTTGTATTAATATATTTGTATTGCACGAGTCTGCACACTTCTAATGCCGATCCCAAGCCTGAATAAATTGGAAAGTGCTGGATCAAGAAGGGTATCTGGCATCAAACCTGTGCCGAATTAAGTAAATGCGCTGCCGATACCAGCTAAGCCAGGTTTATCTGAAAAATGAAAAAAAAAAAACAGATGTGAAAATGATCAATTATCAAAAAATGTTAATCAATGTAGTAAGTAATGTTAATCTCGCAGGTGAATCACTGCTTGGTACATGGAATAGATTTTCTCAAGATTGCGTTCATTCGAATCATCGATGAATCACGATTTTCACTAAAGACACAAACCCACTTATTAATAACAAAGGAGCGCAAACTTTTGCACGCTACACCGGTTTCAGATGCCGATCTTTCATCACGTCACGTCCCGGAGAAGGAGCGGCGGTGTCGTCCTGACGCTGCGCTCTCTGGTGAATCGCTGCTCTGTAATGAGAGTTTAAACAGCGCTTGACTCAGAGCCTCTCCATATGCAGCCCGTGACAGCTTGCCGTCTCTGGTGAGTTGTGTCTGAGAGGCGGAACCGGATGCATCCGGATGTCCCTGCCTCTCACGCTCGACTCGGCATGGGCACAGCTGGGAGAGACGGTGAGTGGACAGGAACAGCTGGCTTGCACTTGGCACTGACTCATGCGTGCGCGGAGGAGAAATCAGCGGGCACGAGCCGGAGCTGGCTTTATGTTGCGTTTGGCCTCCTGCCACTGCACAAGCTGCCGCTGAGGCCTTCGGCTGCCTCAGAAGTGTAACACTGTGTGTTTAGCACATCGGGATGTGTGCAAACAACATGTGGATACTGCTGGGCTCCGTCGCTGTTACACACACTCGCTTTCTCTTTCACATCCACACACACACACACACACACATATATACATATATATTCAGCCACAATACCATTTATTACTCTTATTTATTTATTTGTAATTTTTTTTTGCACCCGTGTTTGCTCTGCGAATCTTTTCTCCCCTTAATTCCGTAGAAGGAGACTCTCTCTGTGACTCTTGCTGCTCTCCCATGGAGTGCGCTCAGCCAAGCTTTTCAGACGCCAGAGCTGCCTGTGGCATTTGAGATTGAATAAAGCGTAGCTTATCCATCTGAAACAGCAGCTCGCTATCTCCCTAGAACATGACACAGAGACAGGAAAGTATGGCAGCTAGTTAATCTTTCACCTCCTCTAGAAAGGAAAGGTAGCCACATTGTAGTCTGCCTCTTATTGTGTGTGTGTGTGTGTGTGTGTGTGTGTGTGTGTGTGCTTGAAGGCAGAAATTCACATTCAAATTGTTTATATTTAAACACTTACTGTAACT
>JAQMYG010000006.1:23899296-23910766 GCA_030014215.1 Clariallabes teugelsi
TGTGTGTGTGTGTGTGTGTGTGCTTGAAGGCAGAAATTCACATTCAAATTGTTTATATTTAAACACTTACTGTAACTCAATTAAATAAATCCAGGATGTTTAGGTAGACTGTACTGTCTTTAAATAGATTATATGAGTCCTGTTGAATTCTCGATTCTGATTGGTCATTTGCTTGTTGATTAATTTCCTCTGAGAGCAATTAGCTTCCAATTGCAAGTATGTATTAATGCATGGGTTCTAATACTTTAATTAATGTACACATTTACAACATTTAACTTTTAGCATTTATGGAAGGAGTCTCCAGTATCAGGGCTTTGTATCTAACATCATTGATTAATAGGAGCCAACTTCTATCAAGGGTTTTTTTGTTGTTGTTGTTGTTTAAGAACATTAATTGCAATTAGAAATGGATAAAAAGTATGACATTTGATTATTTAATTAAAAATAAAAAATAAACACCTTTTTAATGGTTGGTAAATCACTCTTATATAAAAGGAAATGAATAACTTTGGGACATGCTGTCAAAGGAAAACAATCAACTTTGGCTGAATTAGTTTGTTCTCCTTGAGGGAATCCTTAAACCCTTAAATGTTCCCTATGTAGAACCCAAGGACAACCTTCTAATAAAACAATCAAGTACATGCTTAGAAAACAACGTTCTTTACAAGTTCTTTGGGAAGGTTTTTAACTTCCTAAAGGCAGAACCTAAAATCCCACAGGGTTCTTTGAATAGGTCAGGGTTTTTCAACTCCTAAAGGCTGAACTTAAGCTTCCACAGGGTTCCTCAAAGTCTGTCTGGATAACAAAGGGGTGCTTAGGTTGTAAAGTGAAGTGAAACTGCATTTCATTGGCTTTGCACTTTTCACCATGACAATAAAATCCAATCTAATCTGATTCGATTCGATCCAATCTGATCCAATCCTATCTAATCTAATCTAATCTAATCTAATCCAATCTAAAATGCTGAACTTGAGATGCCACAGTATTCCTTGAGTGTTCCCTGAAGAGATAAGGGTTTTTCTCTTCCTAAAGGCTGAACCTAAACTCAGGGGTTCTTTCAGGAGGTAATGGTTTCTTCACTTCCTAAAGACAGAACCTAATTTGCCGCATGGTTGGGTTCCTGGAGGTTATTTAAATAGGTTTTTATAATAGTTTTATTCTTATTTACATTTCTGAACACAGACTCTAAAGGGATCCTCAAGGGTTCTTTAAATATTCCATTGTCCTCCACACCTCAAACACACACCCCAAACTGCCACAGGGTTAATCACTGGTTCATTGGATGGTAACATGTCCAGAAGTGCTAAAGACAGACTCCTACAGTAGAAGGTTTATCAAGGGTTCTTCTTTAAAGTGTTCAGGGTTCTTCACACCTTTACAACCAAAGCTAAACTTCCGAAGGGTTTCCCAAGGGTTCTTGTAGTTGTTAGTTCAGGATTTTGCATCTTCTAAACACATAACCTAAAGTGTCACAGGGTTTGTCAAGTGTCGTTTGAATATTCTTAAATATTTCTTCATCTCCACGTAGACTAGCACAAGACTCCTCATGGTGCCTTTGGATAAACATAAAGACATAACATGGTTCCTCAAGGGTTCTTTGGATAGTTAAGTGCTCTTCAGTTTTGAGTATAGACCCTAAAATGCCATAGGATTTCTCATGTTTTTTTCTGATAGTTCAGCGATCCTCATTCCCTAAAGACTTAAATTCTCAAAGGGTTTATCAATGAATCTCTCAATATTCTTCAGCTCCTAAATACAGGCCGTAAACTACCACAAGATTCCTTAAGGTTTTTTGGAGAAGTTTACTGTTTTTACTTCCTAAAGACTGACCCTACACTGCTCCAGAGTTCATCAAGGCGTCTTTAGATATTTATGTAATCTTCAGTCCTAAAGACATAACCTATGCATTCACAGGGTCCACCAAGGGTTCTTTGGGTAGTTTAGGGCTCCTCACTTCCTAGAGACTGAACCTACACTCCAGCTGGATGTCTTAGTGGTTCTAAAGACAGAGCCTAAACAGCCACAGTATTCCTTAAACACGTCTCAGCTGCTTAAACGTTGTTGTGGTTCAGTGCACTCCTGGGGAATTGGTTTGTGAGTGGATTGATTCTTGACTAATAAAAAAAGACTATAACCGGTTCAAAGACCCGTTACCCCCAACGCTCGTGTACCCGGAGGAGGCCGCTGATGTTTTATTTCACAAAGAGAGGTACTGCCTGAGCTCAAAGTGCATACAGCATGCAGTAGAGCAGCCTTCAGGCTGAGACTCAGAGAACCAGACGGTTTTCGCTAAAATATTCTTTTAGAGTGTAATTTTTAAAGATTAATCATTTTCACAGTTGGCTCTGACTCACAACTGTTTCATTACAGAGGAAAGTTTTAGCACAAATTGAAGACAACTTTTATTCTTGAGCTGTCTTTATCATTCTTTTCACTGAATCTATAGTAGGTGCGTGCATGATGTAACACTTTTATTGACTTTTTTTTTTTGTGTGTGTGTGATACATAATACACACATTCCCAGAAACTACAGGGTGCCACTCGAGATGGATTACAAATAGATACTAACAGCATTAATTCATTTTGTCATCACTTAAAATGCACTTCTTTCTTTCTTTCTTTCTTTCTGTTCATTTTTATAGGACTTTGAAGTAGGCACAATTAAATTAAAGACATTTCAAAGAATTATCTTATAGAGCAAATACTACTACTACTACTACTACTAACTATAATAATAATTCATTTAAAACTAAATGCGGGGATTTTAATCGCGTACTCATAAGCGCGTTTTAAATGTACAGCGCCATCTGTTGAATTTTAATAAGAACTAAGGATTTTTCCCAAGGTCAATTTTTTATGATGTAAGGGCGTTTTCTATTTAAATTACAAATATCTTCTCTTCCCATGGGCAGATTGCGATGAAACAAAGTCTATATGTTACTTCAAGCTCGACCAAATGCACCTGTGAAAACGCCATTAAAATTCGTTTAGCAGTTTTTAAGTGATGCATGCACAAACAAACAGAGTAGTTCTTTTGCTCATCTTGCGTCCCCGCAAATTATTTTTTTGCAAATATCTTCAATGTACAGACACGCCAACTTTTTAGTTTTATTATATGTATTATATGGATTTTTTTAGGTAAAAAATTCAACTTGATAAGGACTTGTCCTTTAACCTGTTTTTATGACTACCTTACAAAAGAGTAAATGAACATTACAATAGCACGATAAAATAAATAATTATGTAAAACTGAGAGAGCATGACATACTGTACACTACAGATGAATAGGATGTGTTGGAATGTGCACTATTATACTCTACAGTCTGATGAATAATAAAATTAGAAGTTATATTACTAAATTAAATTAAATTTGCAGTGATTTATGTGATCATTACAACGAAGCCTATCCAGACAGCCGTATATTAGCAATAAAGGAATCTGCCCTTGAACATTCAGGACTTTCCTTATATAATTCCTCTCTGTAACTTTTTAAACTTATTTCCAGGACTAATAGCTTTCCTGATGTCGCTACCTAACGGAGCTGAGCCCATCTCTGACATTTCGTCGTCCATGACTAAGCAGCATTGCCGCTCGGTGGCACGGCGTACACACACACACACACACACTCCCATCAAATGCGCAGTGCCAAAACACTAGCCGGTGAAGCATGACCAGTTTGGGATATTATTAGAAGACTGAGACCCATCCTTTCTCGCTAAAACCGACAGGAAAGCCCACTTCCGTCTCTCACTCGCTCGGAACTGTAAATTAGAAAATAGAAAATGTGAGAGAGAATCTGAAGAATTTGTCAGGTTATTTATTTATTTTTCCCCCCCATGGATCTGTTTTACATACTGATTTCTGAGCTGTGTTTAAGAGTCCGTTTAAAATCAATACACACATTTCTTTTTCTTTAATCGTTCATACTGTGGAACATGTCATACTTTCAAGGGGGAAAATTTACACCGTAAACTAGTAAGTGCAAAGCCCTCTGTCTTGA
Organism: Clariallabes teugelsi; assembly: GCA_030014215.1. Lineage (NCBI taxonomy): Eukaryota > Metazoa > Chordata > Actinopteri > Siluriformes > Clariidae > Clariallabes > Clariallabes teugelsi. The sequence continues at coordinate 23,903,297 of JAQMYG010000006.1, forward strand.
ATACGCTCCTCAGGCAGAAAACTTCACTGTTACAGCTTTATCTTGGACTATTCAGTTTTTTTTTTAAATACTTTTATATTGTATTTTTTCATTCATAAACCTCTTCTGAAAAGAAACCATGTCAATGATTATAGTATGAAAATATGTTCTTTACTGAAAAAAATGTGTGATTTAAATTATTCATTATTAGTCTTAAATTATATGGACTCTACACTTAGTATAAGCTGTTGCTATAGCAACAACGATGCATTGGGAACAAGCACAACAGCAATGATGTGCAATACAAGGCGGTAAAGTTAATCAACAGCTTCTGAACTGTCGGAATCAAGAAGTCAAGAGTGCACGGGTCTAAATAAATAGAAATCTATTGCCTCTATGTTTTGTCTACAGTCTACCACTTATACAGTGTGGGGTCACATGGAGGTCAGGGTATACCCTGGATAGGGGGCCAACATTGTACAAGTACACACACACAAACACTCACATGCCTAATCATACACCATGGGCAATTTGGAAACGCCAATCAGCTTACATTTCATTTCGTTGGACTCCACCGTTGTCGTTCCTCATAACGAGGCCAACAAATAGCACACATGACATTTTGCTTCCCCAGCCACCTGATCAATAGCGATCAGGATTAATATGTCTGATGAGATCTGAAGTGCAAAGAGACGCCTTTATTTTTTTTCCTGAGTGATCCTAAATCTAAGTCTTATAATAACCAGTGATTATGCCAAAACCTTGTGCAGTCACCAAGTTAAAGCCATCATTATTATTTTTCTTTCAATCATAAACTCACTGCTGATAATTTGAGCGATAAAAGCCGCCAACCGCTATCGATCCAAAGGACATTGACTGCATCTCCCTGTCTCACAGCAAAACCCAAAGTCATCTCGTTATTCTCCCGTTTCTCGACCAATCTCCACGCTTCTCACACGCTCGGGCTCGAAATAAAGAAACCGATGCACCGCTAGAGCTTTTGCAACCCGATACGGAAAGTGTGTCTCGGTGTAAAGACGTCAGGATGAATGAGTCATGCGAGCAAGAGAGACATTGATTTCACAAGAAAGCGCTAAAATTGAGAGCGGCTGCTTGCTTTAAAAAAAGAGTTCTTTAAAAAGAAAAAATAAGCTGTGAATCAGATAATGAATGTTGAACTCTGATGAATTACGTGTTCATTTTTTCTTTTCTTTTTTTTTTTTTTTTGCTCCCATGGTCGGGAACTGGTTTGATTTGTGCTGGTAGTTTTCATAAGACGTCCAGAAGCAGTTTGCAGTAAGTTTGTATACGCAGGGATAGAAAAGATTGTGTCTGTCTTCACTCTGTTTCATGTCGGAAATGTGTAAATAATCAGGTGCATAATGACTACCTGGTGTAACGGGGCATAAACATTTTCAATACTTGCTTGGTTTCTGGTGAATGAAGGTGTAAAAGCGATTGACGGAAGTCTTTAAGCACAGACTCTTAGTAAAACATTTGAACAGTGCAAATTTTTAAAAAGGCCGCACTTCCCTGGATGACGATCGCGGCCAATGTGATCACGGCCACACTGCAGTTGTTCCAGTAAACGTTTAGCGAGTGGAACGCCTGAACCTTGAAAATCGACGGATAACTTTTCGCCAACTTGACCTTGTGTACAGATGTGTCCATTAAGAATGCGCATCGCAAGGAAAGGAATCTTACGAGTTCTCATGCACATGATGTTTATTACCTGTAGGGGGCAGTCATGTTCCAATCTCAGGTACTGTATTGCGTGTCTAGTGAAGCCGATAATGTGTTAATCTCTCTCAGGCGCCAGCGACAAAGCAAGCGACAGAGCTCATAAACGTGTGACAAGCACATTTTTAAGCACTGTTTATGTACAGCTTAAACCGAAATAAAATCTGAATGATTACATTATTAATTGTTTTATACATTGTTTTACACAAAACATAAAATAACTACAAATAAAAATGTTTTAGTTTAATCCAATGAACACAAAAATACGACATACTGGTTATCTCATAGCTTTTTTTTGTTTGTTTGTTATTATTTAAGAACTTTAAACAGCCTATAGACTTTTTCTGCATTAGGTTTTACGTCACTTATGATTTTGGTTGCAAGTTCCTCAAACCAAAATCTAATGGTATCAATTAAATCAGATTTCATAGTTGGATTTGATACTTTTCGAGTGTAATTCATAATTTACAGGATGTATTCAGATAATTTACAGGATGTATTCAAAAAAAAGTCTCCTATTCCTTCCTACACCTTGACACAATGAATTAAATCTCAGCACATTTTCTTTCCTTATTTTAATCCGTAATATTTAAGTGTAATAAATTTCGCCTATACCAAAATATTCCTTTTTGTTTATGGACAGTTGTAGTATGTTTTCTCTGTTTACAGGAAGCGCTGCAATTTTCGCTAGTTTCAAAACACACAACAAACTCCATTTGTTTCCTTTTAGTACAGTTCACAGGCAGTCCAATCACGTCTCCTGCGTACTGAGAAAACTTTCTACCTTGATGGTGTCAAAGCACTAGTGAAACACTGGGATAAGTGCATTAGAGTAGCAGGGGATTATATAGAGACATAAAGAGAGTTTTTACTCTCAGAACTGTGTTCAGTTATTACAGGGTGTAAAAAACAGGACTTTTGATCCAGAATAACCGAACATTTGGCTGTTATGAGAATCAACTAACACATTCAAAGTCATGTTCAGAAGTAATGATGAACATACTGTATCATCACTAAAGTCATTCTGATGAACCCCAAATAAGCAGCAGCTATTTCTGTAAGATTTTCTGGACATTTTGTTGGTTTTGTCTGACATCTGACGCAACTGTATGGGAAAATCTTGCAAAGCATGTAGAGGATCTCATTTTCTAAAGGTATTGATCAGCAGAGGGGTTCAAAAGAATTTCCAAAACACTAGTTATACTGTATGATGGAACACCCTGAAGGCCATCATCGGCAGGTGGAGAAAATGGGAGCACCCCACTGACCCTGAGAACAAGATGTACCTCCATAATTGATAAAAGGACAAGATGAAAACTTTTTATCAGGAAGACTGCTGATGGAACCTACAGCAACATTAAAGGAGCTGCAGGAATACTGTATTTGGCAAGTACTGCTCACTCCCTGCATGTCACCACATTCTCTATTATTCTTCACATATCCGGGCTATGGGACAGGATGGCCAGCTTAAATCTTTTTCTCACAAGAAAAAAAAAAAAAAAAATCCAAGCATGATTAACAAAGTCTGATAAGAGCAAAGTAGAATCTCTTTTGAATGTAAATTAAAAAATATGTTAATAACATCATTCAAAAAACACCTTCCCATACACGTAGTAAAGCATGGTGGTGGTGGCATCATGCAGTGGGGCAGCTTCTCTTCACCAGAGACTGCTGAAGCTCCAAATACTTATGTACAAGTGGTGTTCAAGTCAAACCAGGACTTGTAATAACATTTCTGATGAATGACGGCATTGACATTTCCATAAGACTTTTAAGCACAGCATTCATTCCTGCAGTCATTCCTGTAATTGACAGATAACTTACAGAAGAGACGAATCTTCATCAACACCACTAATACATTACAGGGACCTGGCCAGGAGTTATTGCCACATCCCCCGTACAGTACTGACTTGGGGGTTCCTGGGAGGCCAGCGTTTCAGACGTGCAGGCAGTCTGATCATGGTCCGGCTCCAGAAAGTTTTTACTCTCAGAACTGTGTTCTGTTCCTCTCAGAATCATCAGCCCAGTTTGATTTGAACAGCCCTCTTTTTTGGTACACAATTTGCAAGTCTCTAAGGGACCGCGCAAGGTGAAGAGGAATGTTGCATTCCAGCATGATAATGACCTAAAGCACAAATTCCAGTCAACAAAGGACTACTTCAGATGAAGAAGATAAATGTTTTGGAATGGCTCAATCAGAGACCAGATCTAAATTTATTCAGAACCTGTGGAACCTTTGACCGAGTGCAGAAGATATCCTCACTATTTGATAGCTCGAGAGAATTTTTTTAAAAGTAAGATTTACCTAATCAAGATGTCCTTGGGTGGTATATATATTTTTTTTTAATTTAAAGGACAAGGCACAGTACAAAGTATTAGTTATGGTGCAATCACACTTATTTAACCAAAGAATTTTTTAGGGTCTTTCTCCCTAAACATTTTTTTTTTTCTCGAATTGTGTTGGTTGTTATATTGCATTAAAGCTTGGGGAAATCTTTTTAACAATGCCATGGAGATTTTTTATAGCCTGAGCTAAGCCCAGTATTGTCCTTGTGCCACTGGCATGGCTACAGGACCTCAGGGGGTGTGCTGTGGTGTTTGGTACCGGGATAATGGCAGTGCATCCTTTGTGTGCTTTGGGTTGCAGATTGTGGCCTCCGTGGATTGGACTTGTTAATCTGGTGTATCCAATGGGTGCTCGATCAGCTTGGGATCTTGGGAGCCTTGAAGTCTTTGCCTGCTGGGCCACATGCGCAGCTGACTGTGGTGCACTGGGTGTTCTGGTGCCTTTCTATTGTTCCCAGCATTGATTTTATTTGCTATTTTTGCTGCATTGGCTTTTCTGTGGGATTGGATCAGTCAGGCTGGCCTTTGGTCCCTGTGGGCATAGGTGAGCATTGGGTGCTCATGATCCTCGCACCAGTTTACGGTTATGTAACTGATAATGTGTTAATGTTATGGCTGATCTATGCATGGAAACAGATGATAAAATGCTGATACAATCAGAGAGATTAAACACACTCTTTCTTTCTTTTGTAAATTATAATTCAGTGCAAAGTTTCAATTTCATCAGTTTAAAGAAAGAGATGTTTTCACGTGTCTGCATTATTAAAACCTGGAGCAATAATGCCCAATAGTCAATTGGCTAAAGAAATGTTGTCTGGAAAACATCTAGAATGACTAAACAGCTGTGAATCCACAAAGGAAAGAATGTGTTAGTGAGACTCATCAGAATTTTTTTTTTTCAGTTTGCAAAGGAGTATAAAGAACGTACTGTGGAGCGATGGAAAAATGTCATGTGACCTGATGAGTCCAGATTGAGCCTATTCCAGAGTGATGGGCGTGTCAGGGTAAGAAGGGAAGTGCATGAAGCGATGCTCCCATCATGCATAGTGTCCACTGTACAAGCCTCTGGAGACAGTGTTATGATCTGGTGTTGCTTCAGTCGCTCAGGTCTAGACTCGGCAACGTTATGTGGCAATAAAATGAAGTCAGCTGACGACCTGAATGTACTGAATGACCAGGTTATCAACGTACCAACTTATATATTATATTTATAGATTTTTACACTTATAATGAGGGACGTTACATCTTGTTATATAATTAGAAAATTCTAATTTCCATGGATACTCTTAAAATACATAGCATGCAGCATGAAAAAATAAGGTTTCATCATGTAACACAAAGAGAAGTAATGAAATTTTAGCACATATATATCTGTGTGGATCCCAATTCATCCCCCGACAATCCCCTAGAATAAAATATGACAGTAAAACCGTGTAAGAAACGTGTTCTTGCTTCCTCGTCTCACCATGATATACAGCAAGACATCAGTTTTCCGGCTCGCCTCTGCATCTTAATAAGAATGTTCCACTGGCTTAGGCAGAGCTTGGCTTCACGCTGCAGCTCACAGAGACATTCGACCAGCTCCATGCTGCTCAATCTGACACCTACTCTCCTCCCTTTCGCTATGACTGGCTGTGAATAAGACCGGGTGTGTTCGAGTGTTAATTTGTCACCTGTGGTGAGGTGGTGTCCAGGTACCCGATTCAGCTTCGGCACGGCGGGGGTGTGGGAGGAACAGATGGTGCCGAGAATCCGCTCAAGTAGTCGACGCAGATGCGACGCAGGCTTTGACTGTAACGCACGCTTCCTAATCACGTGCATATAAACATTTCCGCTGCTGCCACGATCTAAAGTGGGTGCTTTGAATTAAATTTGCAGTTGCTTGATTTGTGATTTGATCAGACACCTTGAGTCACTCATGAACCTTATTCATGAAAAATGAAAAGCTCATCTACGCCGTCGACTCAGTGTTCAGTCTCCTGTAGTTTTTCGGTTTATTTCAGCTGTCAGTCATATATCTTTCCTGTTTATCTTCTGCTTTATACTTGTATTTATTCTCTCTTTACATTATTTTTCAAAGCGTGAACACAGCATGTTGTACAGTGTACTTTTGCGTGTATACAGATATTGTAGTTCTTAATTTAACCTTTTTTTCCTTGTTTGTGTGTACAGAGCTTTAAATCAGCATCCTCTTTATACTGTAGTGTTTGAACAAGACAACATTTTTATTTAATTTGTTTGGAATCTGTAAGTGCTGACTTTTTAGCTAGCAATAATTTTGTTGACAATGAATTAATGAGTACCTTACTTTGTTGGTTTTGAATCTCAAAGCTCCAAGCGATTGATTTATTATAGAAACACTGAATATTCTATGTTGAGTTTGAATATATAAGCTGTATCCTATTCAACTAAAGATAGGTAACCAGTTTATATCTAAAAGCTTCATTCTGTTTGTTTAAGTAAAAAAAAAAAAACAATTATGTAGAATTAAAATTTTTCTGCACCTTAAAGATTTAGCATTTTTGAAACTTTGGCATTGAATCTTTAAGCTATTTAAGTTTATATAAAGAAATTTCTATGTTGACTTTAGAGCTATAATATCCATCTCATGATAAAGTAATTTTTATGTTGTCAGAATTTCCTACCAGTAGCACAAAAATTATAGTTATATCAGTCTGCACTCATTTATCAATATTCCCTATATGGTACCTATAGTTTATAATGCACCATAAAAATATAATACAATTTTATGGGAGGTAGCATTTTCTGACATAGAGTACAGGTTGTTTTTCTTGTTACCAGACCAGAATATAAGAATATAGTTTTAGCACTTTCTGAGACATTTTAACATTATCTGTCAATTCACAAGTCGACTGTTAAATTAAACATGGAAATTAAATTAAATGAACAAGACTCCCATACAAATGACAAAATAAAAAATAAAAAAAACTTTTTTTTCCCCAAAAAATAAGCATCAACCCATAAGTCAATGGCAGTAGTACTGTAGCGTGGATTGATGGGGGAAACATGATGTATGTTTGGTATGCGCAAGTGCAACAAGCTTGGGTAGGAAAGAATGATATATAGGATGAATTGAACACAGCCCCCATAAAACCCACCACTGCTACAGAAATGACAGAAACCGTCGCCTGATGTGCGCAACAGCATGAGGAGAAAAAATTACATTTTAATTTCATAGACTCAATAAATAAAGTAAATTCTAATGATACAGTACTTATTTGACTTTATGAACACCTTGTGTACTACCAGTCAAAATTTTTATTTTTTTCTAATTCCAGGGCCTTTGCTGATTTTTATTTCTTTCTATACTGTAAAACAATACTGAAGGCGTTTATCCAAAATACACAATAATCTCCTTTGAACAGTTGATATTGAGATGTATAT